>BDMV01000007.1:14006957-14017282 GCA_008326285.1 Oryza officinalis
ATATTCTAGGACTCGGCAGGGCACCTTGATTCAAAAGTCCAAGGTGGTCATGCCGAGTTCCGGAGATGGAGCTGGGACGTCGGCAGCGGCCCACGATCACGCCGTCAAAACTGAAGACACTGCAGCGCCGACGATGCAAGACAGGATTGACTCCGCAGTCCACTCTGCGCTAGTCAACCAATCAGGGATTTTGGTGAACACCTTGACCAATACGATCAAATCTATCTTAGACGGGTCAATTCACCAGTTCAAGCCTCAGGGGCCGATTTTCTTGCCAGAAAATAAGTTCCCTGCATATCGGACCCTGAGGAATGATCTGAGCACGTCTCAGCCAACACCGCCAATGCCATCCTCATCGGCGCAGCCGACAACAACATTGCCACTGGTCCTCACTAGGCAGACTGGGGGCAGCCCTCACCTCATCACCGAGGAACAGTACGCTCAATGGACCAAGGGGAAGCAACCGGTGGTTGAGCCGATGTAGCAAATTCCCGTCCACCAGCCATCGGCCGGACAACCGCAAGCCCCGGCGTTCAATAGTCCTCCACTTCAAGCTGCATACAACGTGCCGCAAGGCTATCAGCAGCACCCTGCGGGACAGTATGGCGTACCGAACTCGGATCATCATTACCAGCCATACTCCCCTAGGCAGTATCAAGCAGAGGGTCTGCAACAATCGTTTCAGCCAGACCTCCCACATCGGCCCGCAGGATATTGGGCCGATATGATAGCCGAAGTGATGCGGGATCAATTCGGCTTGAAGCCCAAAGAGAACTCTACGGTGTATCGGCACCCGTATCCCGAAGAATTTGACAGGGTACCATTGCCAGGCCGATACAAGATCCCGGATTTCTCCAAGTTTTCGGGACAGGACAACGTCTCGACATATGAGCATGTCAGCCGATTCTTAGCACAGTGCGGGGAGGCATCGGCTATCGAGGCGTTGAGGGTGAGGTTTTTCCCTCTGTCCTTATCAGGGTCTGCATTCACATGGTTTTCTTCCTTGCCCTGCAATTCCATCAGAGGATGGATAGATCTGGAGAAACAGTTTCATAGATATTTCTACAATGGTGTACAAGAGATGAAACTGTCAGATCTGACTGCCATCAGGCAACGAGTGGATGAATCGGTCCCTGAGTACATACAAAGGTTCAGAGACATACGCAACAGATGTTATAGCCTCAGTCTGACCGATTCCCAGTTGGCCGATTTGGCATTTCAGGGATTGCTAGGGCCGATACGCGAGAGGTTCTCCTCGCAGGAATTTGACAGCCTCGCTCAGCTGGCACAACGAGTATCGGCCCACGAGCAGCGATTCCAGGAGGCAAAGAAGTTCGCGAAAAAGATTAACACTGTTTATCAGTACGCCTCCGACGATGACGACGATGAAGACGGTGATGTCGACCTAGCCGAGTGGGCCCGGATGAGGAAATCAACAACTTGCCAGTGGGCCAAGAAAGGAGATAAAGAAGATAAATATGATTTCGACATCAACAAGGCCGATAAGATATTTGACCTGCTGTTGCAAGAAAAGCAGATCCAACTGCCAGTAGGTCACGTATTGCCATCGGCCGAAGACATCAAGAAAAGGAGATATTGCAAGTGGCACAATTCCTATTCACACCATACAAATGAATGCAAGATCTTCCGGCAACAAATTCAATCGGCCATCGAGCAGGGCAGAATTAAAATCGATGATGCCAAGCGGCCGATGAAGATTGAAGGCCACCCGTTCCCAGTCAACATGGTGCGGGCGGACAGGGCCGATGGCGGTGGCCATCGGACTGGCAAGCGGCCTCATCAGACCTCTGAGGGCCTGATCAGAAAATATCAGCGGAGGCGGGAGGAACAAGCTCAAGACCAAGCCGATCAAGACAACTCCTACGACCCACACTGGGAGTGCGAGTTTTTTCGCTTCTGCTGGAATGAAGGGATGAGGTTGCCATCTATCCAGGAGTGCCCTGCATGCAGTGGTGCAGAAGATTCTTATCAGGGCAGCTCAAGCAGACAAACGCATCGGCCGGCCAAGCAACGGAAATCTGTGCATGAAAGGCTAGGGCCGATGCACCGAGATCAACACGATGAAGATGAGGAGCAAGTCCAGAACCCCCAATGGTGCCCAAGCGATGTATTCACCAAGACACAGAAGCGGCGGGTTCAGAGGTTAAGGAGGAAAGAGCAAATCCAAGAGCAACAGGCTGAAATACCCCATCGGCCAACCAAGACCAAAAAAGAGTGGAGGATAAAATCCACGGTGGCCAAGGCCGATGAGGGCACCTCCAATACAGCTCAGAGCTACTCAGCTTCAAAAGGTAAAAAAATGGCATCGGCGCCTGTTAACATGGTGTTTATATTGCCAGCAGAATACAGTGTGCAGGCGGCCGATGAAGCGATGGCCGATGATGAACAAGGTTCAGCCAGGCTACGGTTGTCACCAGACCAAGCCATCTTCGACAAGCCAGTTGACGCCAGCTACAGACATTTACGGCCGTTGTACATCAAAGGATTCATCAACGGGCGGCCGATGACGAAGATGCTGGTCGATGGTGGCGCAGCGGTCAATTTAATGCCATACCCAACCTTCAGGAAGCTTGGAAAAGTACCTGAAGATCTTATCAAGACAAATATGGTATTAAAGGACTTCGGTGGCAACGCATCCGAGGCGAAGGGGGTCCTGAACGTGGAACTCACCGTGGGCAGCAAAACAATTCCCACCACCTTCTTCGTCTTCGATGGAAAGGGTTCCTACAGCTTGTTGTTGGGACGAGATTGGATCCATGCAAATTGCTGTGTCCCTTCAACAATGCACCAATGCCTCATGCAATGGCAAGGGGACCAAGTCGAGATCGTGCAGGCCGATCGGTCAGTACATGTCGCCAATGCCGATCTCGCAGTTTGGGAGATGGAGGGAATCGACTGCTTGTCCGGGCGAGTCTGGGACGCCGATTTCCTCAAGGTAACCGACTGCGACATCGAGACAATTGAAGACCAAGACAAGCGGTTACTTTAGCGAAGATGCACCATCCGCCGTTGACAATGACCTCTACACAGATGACGCGGTGGATGAGTTAGACCGCAAGTTGGGACAAGGTTTTACGTCGGCCGATGAATTGGAAGAAATTGATATAGGAATAGGTGATAGGCCTAGACCGACGTATGTAAGCGCTAATTTGCCAAAGGAATACAAGAATAATTTGATAGATCTTTTGAAAGAATTCAGAGATTGTTTTGCATGGGAATACCATGAGATGCCAGGATTAAGCCGATCGATTGTAGAACATCGGCTACCAATCAAACAAGGCTATCGGCCTTTTAAGCAAGCTCCTCGGAGGTTTAAGGCCGATATGCACGAAGCCATAAAAGCAGAGATCACAAGACTTTACGACGCCAACTTTATCAGGCCCTGCCGATACGCGGAGTGGGTCTCCAACATAGTTCCGGTGTTGAAAAAGAACGGCAAGCTAAGGGTAGGCGTCGATTTCAGAGATCTAAATAAGGCGACGCCCAAAGACGAGTACCCTATGCCGTTGGCCGATTTGCTAGTCGACGCTGCTTCTGGGCATAAGATCATTAGTTTCATGGACGGAAACGCGGGTTACAACCAGATCTTTATGGCTAAAGAGGACATTCATAAGACAGCCTTCAGGTGCCCAGGGGCAATCGGCCTATATGAATGGGTCGTCATGACATTTGGTTTGAAGAATGCTGGAGCTACGTATCAGAGGGCTATGAATTACATTTTTCATGATCTTATTGGCTCTCTGATTGAAGTTTATATAGACGATGTCGTCGTAAAGTCAAGAGAACATGATATGCACTTGGCCGACTTACGCAAGGTACTAGAAAGGGCAAGGAAATATGGTTTGAAGTTGAACCCTAACAAATGTGCCTTTGGCGTATCGGCCGGTCAGTTTTTGGGTTTCTTGGTCCATGAAAGGGGGATTGAAATCACACAGAAGAACATCGATGCCATCAAGAAAATCAAGCCTCCAGAAAACAAGACCAAGTTACAGTCTCTGCTTGGCAAGATCAACTTCGTCCGGCGTTTTATATCAAATTTGTCGGGCCGTATAGAGCCATTCACTCCACTGTTGAAAATAAAGGACGACGAAGAGTTCATATGGGGTGACAAGCAACAGAAAGCGCTAGACGATATCAAAGAATATTTAACTTCTCCGCCGGTCTTAATTCCTCCACAAAAAGGAGTCCCATTCAAATTGTACTTGTCAGCCGATGAGAAATCCATCGGCTCAGTCTTGGTTCAAGATGTTAACGGCAAGGAAAGAGCTATTTTTTATCTCAGCAGGAGAATGTTAGACGCTGAGACAAGGTACACGCCGGTGGAGAAATTATGCCTTTGTTTATATTTTTCATGTACTAAATTGAGGCATTACCTGCTTTCCAACGAGTGCATCGTGGTGAGCAAGGCCGATGTGATGAAATACATGTTATCGGCCCCTGTGTTGAAAGGACGAGTCGGGAAGTGGATCTTTGCTTTAACAGAGTTTGATCTTCGATATGAATCGGCCAAAGCGATCAAAGGACAAGCCCTGGCCGATTTCATCGTTCAACATAGAGATGACTCAGTCGCATATGCAGACATTGTGCCATGGACATTATATTTCGATGGATCCGTCTGCAGACACGGTTGCGGTATCGGCCTAGTCATCATATCCCCTCGGGGGGCAAGTTTTGAGTTCGCTTTCACTATCAAGCCTTACTATACCAACAATCAAGCAGAATATGAAGCGGTGCTTAAAGGCTTGCAGTTATTACAAGAAGTCGAGGCCGATGCCGTGGAAATCATTGGTGATTCACAGCTAGTAATTAGTCAACTTTCTGGGGAGTATGAGTGCAGAGACGATATTCTCAAAGTCTACAATGAGGAGTGCAAAGAGTTATTACACGGTTTCCGGATCGTAACGATGAGGCATATACCCAGGAAGCAGAATTTCGAAGCCAATGATTTAGCTCAGGGGGCATCGGGATACAGGCCGATGGCTAAAGACGTTCCGATTCAGATTGCTCTCGTGCACGCCGATGACTGGAGGTTTGATATCATTGAGTATTTGAGAAATCCTTCCCAATCGGCGTCACGCAGAATGAAATATAAAGTTTTACACTATGTCTTATTGGACGATAACCTATATTATCGGACGGTTGATGGTGTCCTACTCAAATGCCTAGGTCCTGAGGAGGCTAAAACCGTTATGAGCGAAGTACATGAAGGGATTTGTGGCACCCATCAATCGGCCCATAAAATGAAATGGCTGATGAAGCGCGTCGGATATTTTTGGCCAACCATGCTAGAAGATTGCTTCAAGTATTATAAAGGATGTCAGGATTGTCAGAAATTTGGAGCAATTCAGAGAGCACCGGCATCGGTTATGCATCCAATCATAAAGCCGTGGCCGTTTCGTGGATGGGGAATAGATATGATCGGCCAGATTAACCCACCATCAAGTAAGGGACACAAGTATATATTAGTGGCTACAGATTACTTCACAAAGTGGGTTGAGGCCGTTCCTCTCAAGAAGGTTGATTCCAAAGACGCTATTCAGTTCGTCAAGGAGCACATCATATATTGGTTTGGGTTACCTCAGACAATAACTACCGATCAGGGATCAATCTTCGTGTCCGACGAGTTCGTCCGATTTGCTGACAGCATGGGCATCAGATTACTCAATTCTTCTACTTACTACGCGCAGGCTAATGGGCAGGCAGAGGCTTCCAACAAGTCTTTAATCAAATTAATCAAGCGGAAAATTGACGAACAGCCGAGACAATGGCATACAACGCTGGCCGATGCTCTTTGGGCGTATCGGATGGCTTGCCATGGTGCAATCCAAGTGCCTCCCTATCAGCTGGTCTACGGGCATGAAGCCGTACTACCGTGGGAAACCGCCATCGGCTCAAGAAGGATTGCTTTGCAAGACGACTTGACAGCCGATGAGTACCATAATTTTATGGTTGATGAATTGGATGATTTGGCACATGTTCGATTACGGGCCTTAGAGAAGATCAAGCGTGATAAAGATAGAGTAGCCCGTCATTATAATAAAAAGGTCGTTGCCAAATCGTTTGAGGAAGGAGACCTTGTATGAAAATTAATAATGCCGATTGGCTCCAGAGATAATAAATTCGGCAAATGGTCACCTAATTGGGAAGGCCCCTTTCGAATTCATCGATGTGTTCCTCACAATGCCTATCTGCTCAAGGGATTAGATGGCGAGATTTATGGACGAGCTCTCAATGGCAAATACTTGAAACAGTATTATCCCAGTATCTGGATTGACTCATGATCGGCCCGCTAGCCGATTTATGATTACAGCCGATGTAGTCAAGCATCGTCTTTAGATGGCCGGTAAATACTATCGCCCTTAGTTCAAAATTTCAGAATATGAACCCTCATCTTCCAAAATTTGGGGGGCATACATATATACAGGAGTTATCACACATGATTTTTCAGTTGGCAATTGACTTCTGCTTTCTGGCCGATGAGATTGTTTATAATGGGATTGTTCATATCAGAGATATATGCGTCTGGAATTTTCAAGACAAATTCGGCTGCACGACCGATAAGGTGTGAGAGGATTTCAGAAGCAATAAATTAGGCTGGAATTTTCAAAAGAATTTTCAAAACAAATTCGGCTGCATGGCCGATAAGGTTATAAAAATAACATATGCTACATCACCCTATGAAGTCCGCAATAGCAGCAATGGCTTTACGGCGAATCTGCTCAACGTCTTCAATAGCCTGGGCATCGTCGGCCATCGTCCCTGGGATCGGTTTCAGTGATTTGCTTAGGGTCGCGAGGTACTTGGCCGATGCCTTGAGCTTTGCCGTCTGATCTTCTATGGCTTTAGGGGATGCAGCTATTCCGGCTTCGACTTCTTGGATTTCTCGACGTGTTGATTCCAGCTTCGATACTAGCTCTGCCTCGAGGCGACGGAGCTCTTCAAGTTTGTGCTTCAAGACAATCGGCTCTACCGCTAACTCGTCCAGCTTGGTTTTGTCAGCGTTAACTTGGGCCTTGCTGGCGGATAAAGCCGATTCCAGTTGGTCACGCTCTCGTCGCTCTGCGAGTCTTTCTTTGGCTTTGTTGAGCTTGAATCGGTATTGCTCCAAGAAGATGGCCGGTGTTAGGACCTCCATCAGGTCTTCAGGCAGTTCGTCTTGAATTTCTTGTACCCTGACCCTGATGGAGGTGCAATCTTCCACCAAGTACTCCAGCGAGGACTCCAGCCGATTGGCGATATCGGTCAGCCGGTTCTTCAGATCATCAGAGATTGGTGCCCTGGCTGTGCTGGGTAGCTCCTTGTCCTCATCATCAAGAAACTGGCCGATATCAAAGGAGAACATATCGGCTAGGTTCTGCAAATATCAACATGGGTCGAGGTTAGCCTTGTTAATCAGGAATCGGCAGAAAGGGGATCAGGGTAATCGTGGTTACCTGTGTTGGAGCATCGGTGGTGCTTGCATCGGCCTCCCTTTGCTGTGTTGACATAGTAGGCGAGGGGGTTGGCCGATGTGGTGAAGGTGATGGAGCCCTAGGCTGAAAAAGCAGGAAATTGGTGAATAGGGTTATGTGATTAGAAAAATAATGCAAAAAATCAACTCTTACCGAGACAGTCGGAGAGGGTGGTGGAGAAGGAGAAGGGGTTCTCAATCGTGCCTTGGCTCGTTCGCGCCGTTGCAAAGTTGTTTTCTTGGTTCTTGGCAAAGGGGCCGATTGAGTTCTCTCCTTTAACACAGACGACACCGCAGCCTGAAAAGGATATGAAGTTAAAGTGTGACAGTACAAGGAGATTATGTAAACACAAAGAAGAGATTATATTGACCTTGCGAACTGCGTGTCTGGTCCTTTTTGGTTGCGGGGCATCATCTTGGTCATCGGCCGGTGGGATCTCCGCAGCTCCGACCGATGGCTCTTGGGTGGTTTCGACCGACGGGTTTTCTTCTTCGTGTGCATCGGCCGCTGCTGCATCGACTTCCTCCTCCATCACTTGTTCTTTGAGGAATTCTTCCAAGGAGGGGTCTAGCTCTTCGGCATCGGTCTGGTCATCGGTTTTAGCCTTCTTGCTGGCTTTCTGTGATTTGCCTTTGGCCGGCGCTTTTCTCTTGGGGTTTTCTTTAGGCATCAGACCTTGGAGAAGTGACGCCACTTTTGGGGCAGTGAGGCCGATGATGGATTCCAGGATGGTTGACCCCGATGGAGCTATGGCCTGAGCGTAGAAGATCTTCCATCCACTGTTGTTCACAGATGGAATCGGCTCATCTGGGACTTGAGGGCTGATGCCTTGCATAAGTTCTGTCACATAGAACCTGGCCGATTGATGAAAGATGTGAGCGGCCCACTCTTGCCACCAAGTTTGGAAGCTAATGTGCACGAAGGCATTCAGATGCAGCCGATCGCAGTCACCAAGATTGGGGAGCTCGATTTCCATTGCTTTGTTCATAACCAGGGCCGATGGGACTGTGCCTCTGCTCTCTAGGAGCTTATGAAGATGCAAGCTAATGGGGAGTTGTCCGAGCCCGCATTGTCTAGCGGCTGTCATTGGAGTGTAAAACTCATAGGACAAGCTGGTGCTCCTTCCCTGAAAGACGCCTACTGGGAGCAGGCATGGAGTGAGGCCGATCATGAATAATTCCCTTGATTCCATGTCATCATTTATTAAGCTCAGTTGCAGATCATCTGGAAGCTCGAAGTCTCGGTCCGATGTATAGACAAACATATCCATCTTGGCTGATGGAGGGCCGGTGAAGAAACGGATGAACCATGTAGCCATGTCATCGGCCGATTGATCTGCGCCGGGGTAGACGGAGGCTGCTTCCCCGTAGGACATGCATCTTCTGTTCCTGGGATCTTCGTGATCGGCATATTTCGATGGGAAGCGAGAATCTGATAGAGGTGGCCGATCAACCATGGTGTTGGTGTATATGGTTAGCCAGAGTTGAATGAACCACCATGGTCCCCCATGTGCCACGGTTTGTTTCAACATTAAGTCTTGAGTGGCAATATGGAGTAGCCGATATACAGCTCCCAAGAGGTATCGGCCGAGAGGGATTTGCTTCTTGCTGACCAAAGCCTGAGCCAGATGTTGACAATTTGTAGTGGGACCGCAGGTTGATCCGCAGAAGACAAATCTTTCCAACCACAATGTTAGGAAAGCTACATGTTCTCGCTCTGAGACTGATCCTTGTTCCATGTGTTCAGAAATGTACCCAGACCAGCCTCCAATCTTCTTGGTCTTCAGTTTGTGGCTGCTGTTTATCAGGAGGCTGAAGGGATTAATCTCAGAGTCGATGTCTAGTCCTGTGAGTACCTTGACATCTATGAGGGTTGGGGTCATCGGACCTTGCTTGAACATAAAGGCGTTCAAGGTACTTGACCAGAAGTAGCTGGCAGCTGACATTAGTGGCTCATTCTTCTTGGTATCGGCCAGGGACAGAGTTATGCATTGGCCGATTCCAATCTCGTCCCAGTGGACTTGTTTGACGGCAGCAATCCTTTTGTGCCAGGTCCTATATCCGTTTAGCTTTGATGGCCATGATCTGAAGATGTGCTTCCACGCAGAGACAGTGGGTTTGGCTTGCCTGAAAGGAATTCTGTCTGTTTCGGCGTTGATTAGCCAGGTTGGGTCGCAGTCGCCCATGGGGCCCAGGAGAAAGCGATGGGATTTATCGTCGGTGGGGATCAAGATTTGGTTTTTGAAGACCTAAATCGTGAGAACAACGATGAAAATATAAGGCCTGAGGGGGACAGAGAGTAAAACCCTAACTTGGAGAAATTGACGGGGAAAGCGATAATGCAGGATTGAACAAGTCGACTTACCGCGGGGATCTCGGAGGCATAGAATGGGGCGGAAGCCATTGTTGTTGAAGAAGGGATCGTTGCAGAAGGGGTCGATGTCGATGGAGAATCGGGCGGTCGCCAGAGTTGAAGAACACGAGGAGTTTGTTGAATCGGCGGCGAAAGGGTTCGAATCTGGATCTGTGCGGTTTTCAGGTTAGACCTAGCAAAAAGTCGATGAGTTCCCTGGAGCTAATTCCGCCACATTAGATAATGAAGCGGAATTGGGGGGCATGTGTTAACGACGGATTTTGGTAATCGACTCGGAAAGGAAAGAGGAAACCGAAGCAGAGAGGAAGGATTGAGTTGGAGTCGGACCAGGCTTCGTATCGGACCCGGTAACCGTATCGGACTGGGGAGGTGTTGCTATAAAGAGCGTATTGGCCGATACGGATTTGGTTTGGTCGTGGACCGATGCGGGTTGTGAGTTGACAGTGTCAACGTGGGCTTGGTCTAGGCTCGAAGTAAGCT
>BDMV01000007.1:14017382-14028095 GCA_008326285.1 Oryza officinalis
ATATAAGTGACAAACACATGCAAGAAACATAAAGTAATCACATATGTTAGATAAGACCGGTTAAAACCCCGGCACTATCCTTAATTACAACCGAAAACAGGCTTTGCGTTAGATCTCAAAACAGGACTAAGGTCGATGGCAACTCGAAGTGTGAATTGAGACTTAATACAAAGAAAATCAAGTCGTCGATTGCTTTTGGGGATGATAATTGCATTGAACAATCTAGCCAAGCATAAGAATTAAACCATTGTCGGCAATAAACCCTAAAGCGAGTAAACCGCTGGCAAGGCTTAATTAAGATACCTGTCAAAACTATTCAAGACATGATAATCGACGATCACATCATCGAGGCTTAACGTGTCTAAAGCGACACGTTAGCCCCGACGATGCAGATCGTCGGGGACGAGTTCTTACCTCTGCTCTAAAGAAGTAAGAACTCGTCGAAGAAGACCTCTTGCGAGGGTTGGCGATGCGCCGAAAGTAGATTGATTTGATTGTGTGATTGATCGAGAGAGAGGTCTTACATGTACAAACTATCGGGATATTTATACCCGAGGTTACAATAGAACCCTTGTAGGGCACGATCTTATCTACAACTAACAAACAAATCCCTGCGGCAGACTTAAGCCACAGATTAGATCTACACTACTTAATTTACAAGATACAATTGCCTAAAACCGAGCTTTATCTCTATTTGGCAACTTCCTTGAAGCTTACTTCGAGCCCAGACCAAGCCCACGTTGACACTGTCAACTCACAACCCGTATCGGCCCACGACCAAACCGAATCCGTATCGGCCGATACGCTCTTTACAGCAACACCTCCCCAGTCCGATACGGTTACCGGGTCCGATACAAAGCCTGGTCCGACTCCAACTCAATCCTTCCTCTCTGCTTCAGTTTCCTCTTTTCTTTCCGAGTCGATTACCAAAATCCGTCGTTAACACATGCCCCCCAATTCCGCTTCATTATATAATGTGGCGGAATTAGCTCCAAGGAACTCATCGACTTTTTGCTAGGTCTAATCTGAAAACCGCACAGATCCAGATTCGAACCCTTTCGCCGCCGATTCAACAAACTCCTTGTGTTCTTCAACTCCGGCGACCGCTCGGTACTCCATCAACATCGACCCCTTCCGCAGCGATCCCTTCTTCAACAACAATGGCTTCCGCCCCATTCTACGCCTCTGAGATCCCCGCGGTAAGTCGACTCGTTCAACCCTGCATTATAACTTTCTCCATCAATTTCTCCAAGTTAGGGTTTTACTCTCTGTTCCCCCCAGGCCTTATATTTTCATCGTCGTTCTCACGATTTAGGTCTTCAAAAACCAAATCTTGATCCCCACCGACGATAAATCCCATCGCTTTCTCCTGGGCCCCATGGGCGACTGCGATCCAACCTGGCTAATCAACGCCGAAACAGACAGAATCCCTTTCAGGCAAGCCAAGCCCACTGTCTCGGCGTGGAAGCACACCTTCAGGTCATGGCCATCAAAGCTAAACGGATACAGGACCTGGCACAAAAGGATTGCTGCCGTCAAACAAGTCCACTGGGACGAGATTGGAATCGGCCAATGCATAACTCTGTCCCTGGCCGATACCAAGAAAAATGAGCCACTAATGTCAGCTGCCAGCTACTTCTGGTCAAGTACCTTGAACGCCTTCATGTTCAAGCAAGGTCCGATGACCCCAACCCTCATAGATATCAAGGTACTCACAGGACTAGACATCGACTCTGAGATTAATCCTTTCAGCCTCCTGATAAACAGCAGCCACAAACTGAAAACCAAGAAAATTGGAGGCTGGTCTGGGTACATCTCTGAGCACATGGAACAAGGATCGGTCTCAGAGCGAGAACATGTAGCGTTCCTGACATTATGGTTGGAAAGATTCGTCTTCTGCGGATCGACCTGTGGCCCCACAACAAACTGTCAGCACCTGGCTCAGGCCCTGGTCAGCAAAAAACGAATACCCCTCGGCCGATACCTCTTAGGAGCTGTATATCGGCTACTCCACATTGCCACACAAGACTTGATGCTGAAACAAACCGTGGCACACGGGGGACCATGGTGGTTCATCCAACTGTGGCTAACAATTCATACCAACACCATGGTTGATCGGCCACCTCTATCGGACTCGCGCTTCCCATCGAAGTATGCCGATCACGAAGATCCCAGAAGCAGACGATGCATGTCTTATGGAGAAGCAGCCTCCGTCTACCCTGGCGCAGATCAATCGGCCGATGACATGGCTACATGGTTCATCCGTTTCTTCACCGGCCCTCCATCAGCCAAGATGGACATGTTTATCTATACATCGGACCAAGACTATGAGCTCCCAGATGATCTGCAACTGAGCTTGGTAAACGATGACATGGAGTCCAGAGAGGTGTTTATGATCGGCCTGACTCCATGCCTGCTCCCAGTAGGCATTTTTCAGGGAAGGAGCACCAGCCTGTCCTATGAATTTTATAACCCAATGACAGCTGCTAGGCAATGCGGGCTCGGGCAACTTCCCATCAGTTTATACCTTCATAAACTCCTGGAGAGCAGAGGCACAGTCTCATCGGCTCTAGTTATGAGCAAGGCGATGGAAATCGAGCTCCCAAATCTTGGTGACTGTGATCGGCTGCACCTGAATACCTTTGTCCACATCAATTTCCAAACCTGGTGGCAAGAGTGGGCCGCTCATATTTTCCACCAATCGGCCAGGTTCTATGTAACGGAGCTTATCCAAGGCATCAGTCCCCAAGTACCAGATGAGCCGATTCCTTCTGTGAGCAACAGTGGACGGAAGATTTTCTATGCTCAAGCCGTAGCTCCATCGGGGTCAACCATCCTGGAGTCCATCATCGGCCTCACTGCCCCAAAGATACCATCACTGCTCCAGGGGCCGATGATCAAGGAAAACCCCAAGAGGAAAGCGCCATTTAAAGGCAAAGCCCAAAAATCCAGCAAAAAAGCCAAAATTGACGACCAAGAAGATCTCGAAGAGCTGGATCCCTCCATAGAAGAGTTTCTCAAAGAACAAGTAATGGAGGAAGAAGTCGATGCAGCTGCTGCCGATACATATGAAGAAAACACATCGGCTGAAGCTATCAAGGAAACATCAGCCGAAACCACTGAGATCCCACCGGCCGATGACCAAAGTGATGCCCCCCAACCGAAAAAGACCAAACATGCAATCCGCAAGGTAAACACAATTTCTTCTCCGTGCTCACATAACCCCTTCCTATTGCTTGGCTTTAATTTGATATCCTTTTCAGGCTGTGGCATCATCTATACTGAAGGAAAGAACTCAATCGGCCCCTCTGCCAAGGACTAAGAAAGCAACCCTACAACGGCGTGAGCGGGCTAAAGCACGATTGAGGACTCCGTCTCCTTCTCCAGCACCCTCTCCGGTCGCCTCGGTAAGAGTTGATTTATATATTATCATGCTAATCTCACAACCCTACTTACCAATCCCTTGCTTTTCAGCCTAGGGCCCCAGCACCTTCGCCACATCGGCCAACCCCATCGCCTACTGCCTCAACACAGCAAAGGGAGGCCGATGCAAACACCACCGATACTCCAACTCAGGTAATGAGACCTAGCCCGATCCCCTTTCGTCAGCTCCCATTTGACAAGACTGACCTTGACCTATGTTGCTGTTTACAGAGCCTAGCCGATATGTTTTCATTTGACATCGGCCAGTTTCTTGATGACGAGGACAAGGAACTGCCCAGCACCGCCAAGGCGCCGATCTCTGACGAATTAAAGAACCGACTGTCCGATATTGGGAATCGGCTAGAAGCCTCGCTGGAGTGTTTGGTAGAGGATTGCTCCTCCATCAGAGCCAGGGTACAAGAAATCCAAAACGAACTGCCCGAAGACCTGATGGAGATCCTCACACCGGCCATCTTCCTGGAACAATACCGATTCAAGCTTTTCAAAGCAAAAGAAAGACTCGCAGAGCGACGAGAGCGCGAACAACTGGAATCGGCCCTGACCGCTAGCAAAGCTCAAGTTAACGCCGATAAGACCAAGTTGGACGAGCTAGCGGTGGAGCCGATTGTATTGAAAAATAGACTTGAAGAACTCCGTTGCCTCGAGGCAGAGCTAGAATCGAAGCTGGCCACTACACGCCGAGAAATCCAAGAAGTCGAAGCCGGAATAGCTGCATCACCCAAGGCCATAGAAGATCAGACGGCAAAGCTCAAGGCATCGGCCAAGTACCTCGCGACCCTAAGCAAATCACTGAAACCGATCCCAGGGACGATGGCCGATGATGCCCAGGCTATTGAAGACGTTGAGCAGATTCGCCGTAAAGCCATTGCTGCTATTGCGGACTTCATAGGGTGATGTAGCATATTTTATTTTTATAATGTATAAACATACACCTTATCGGCCATGCAGCCGAATTTGTCTTGAAAATTCCAGCCTAATCATTGCTTCTGAAATCCTCTGAGTTCAATCTCACTCTGATGAATTGTATCTTAAAAAAAAAACCTGTGCATGTATATATCTTTAATATGAACAATCTCATTATAAACAATCTCATCGGCCAGAAAGCCGAAGTCAATTGCCAACTGAAAAATCCAATGCGAGAACTCCTGTATATATATATGCCCCCCAAATTTTGGAAGATGAGGGCTCATATTCTGAAATTTTGAACTAAGGGCGATAGTATATACCGGCCATCTAAAGACGATGCTTAATTACATCGGCTGTAATCATAAATCGGCTAGAGGGCCGATCATGAGTCAATCCAGATACTGGGATAATATTGTTTCAAGTATTTGCCATTGAGAGCTCGTCCATAAATCTCGCCATCTAATCCCTTGAGCAGATAGGCATTGTGAGGAACACATCGATGAATTCGAAAGGGGCCTTCCCAATTAGGTGACCACTTGCCGAATTTATTATCTCTGGAACCAATCGGCATTATTAATTTCCACACAAGGTCTCCTTCCTCAAACGATTTGGCAACGACCTTTTTATTATAATGACGGGCCACTCTATCTTTATCACGCTTGATTTTCTCTAAGGCCCGTAATCGAACATGTGCCAAATCATCCAATTCATCAACCATAAGATTATGGTACTCATCGGCTGTCAAGTCGTCTTGCAAAGCAATCCTTCTTGAGCCGATGGCGGTTTCCCACGGCAGTACAGCTTCATGCCCGTAGACCAGCTGATAGGGAGGCACTTGGATTGCACCATGGCAAGCCATCCGATACGCCCAAAGGGCATCGGCCAGCGTTGTATGCCATTGCCTCGGCTGTTCGTCAATTTTCCTCTTGATTAATTTGATTAAAGACTTGTTAGAAGCCTCCGCCTGCCCATTGGCCTGCGCATAGTAAGGAGAAGAATTGAGTAATCTGATGCCCATGCTGTCAGCAAATCGGACGAACTCGTCGGACACGAAGATTGATCCCTGATCGGTAGTTATTGTCTGAGGTAACCCAAACCGATATATGATGTGCTCCTTGACGAACTGAATAGCGTCTTTGGAATCAACCTTCTTGAGAGGAACGGCCTCAACCCACTTTGTGAAGTAATCTGTAGCCACTAATATATACTTGTGTCCCTTACTTGATGGTGGGTTAATCTGGCCGATCATATCTATTCCCCATCCACGAAACGGCCACGGCTTTATGATTGGATGCATAACCGATGCCGGTGCTCTCTGAATTGCTCCAAATTTCTGACAATCCTGACATCCTTTATAATACTTGAAGCAATCTTCTAGCATGGTTGGCCAAAAATATCCGACGCGCTTCATCAGCCATTTCATTTTATGGGCCGATTGATGGGTGCCACAAATCCCTTCATGTACTTCGCTCATAACGGTTTTAGCCTCCTCAGGACCTAGGCATTTGAGTAGGACACCATCAACCGTCCGATAATATAGGTTATCGTCCAATAAGACATAGTGTAAAACTTTATATTTCATTCTGCGTGACGCCGATTGGGAAGGGTTTCTCAAATACTCAATGATATCAAACCTCCAGTCATCGGCGTGCACGAGAGCAATCTGAATTGGAACGTCTTTAGCCATCGGCCTGTATCCCGATGCCCCCTGAGCTAAATCATTGGCTTCGAAATTCTGCTTCCTGGGTATATGCCTCATCGTTACGATCCGGAAACCGTGTAATAACTCTTTGCACTCCTCATTGTAGACTTTGAGAATATCGTCTCTGCACTCATACTCCCCAGAAAGTTGACTAATTACTAGCTGTGAATCACCAATGATTTCCACGGCATCGGCCTCGACTTCTTGTAATAACTGCAAGCCTTTAAGCACCGCTTCATATTCTGCTTGATTGTTGGTATAGTAAGGCTTGATAGTGAAAGCGAACTCAAAACTTGCCCCCCGAGGGGATATGATGACTAGGCCGATACCGCAACCGTGTCTGCAGACGGATCCATCGAAATATAATGTCCATGGCACAATGTCTGCATATGCGACTGAGTCATCTCTATGTTGAACGATGAAATCGGCCAGGGCTTGTCCTTTGATCGCTTTGGCCGATTCATATCGAAGATCAAACTCTGTTAAAGCAAAGATCCACTTCCCGACTCGTCCTTTCAACACAGGGGCCGATAACATGTATTTCATCACATCGGCCTTGCTCACCACGATGCACTCGTTGGAAAGCAGGTAATGCCTCAATTTAGTACATGAAAAATATAAACAAAGGCATAATTTCTCCACCGGCGTGTACCTTGTCTCAGCGTCTAACATTCTCCTGCTGAGATAAAAAATAGCTCTTTCCTTGCCGTTAACATCTTGAACCAAGACCGAGCCGATGGATTTCTCATCGGCTGAGAAGTACAATTTGAATGGGACTCCTTTTTGTGGAGAAATTAAGACCGGCGGAGAAGTTAAATACTCTTTGATATCGTCTAGCGCTTTCTGTTGCTTGTCACCCCATATGAACTCTTCGTCGTCCTTTATTTTCAATAGTGGAGTGAATGACTCTATACGGCCCGACAGATTTGATATAAAACGCCGGACGAAGTTGATCTTGCCAAGCAGAGATTGTAACTTGGTCTTGTTTTCTGGGGGCTTGATTTTCTTAATGGCATCGATGTTCTTCTGTGTGATTTCAATTCCCCTTTCATGGACCAAGAAACCCAAAAACTGACCGGCCGATACGCCAAAGGCACATTTGTTAGGGTTCAACTTCAAACCATATTTCCTTGCCCTTTCTAGTACCTTGCGTAAGTCGGCCAAGTGCATATCATGTTCTCTTGACTTTACGACGACATCATCTATATAAACTTCAATCAGAGAGCCAATAAGATCATGAAAAATGTAATTCATAGCCCTCTGATACGTAGCTCCAGCATTCTTCAAACCAAATGTCATGACGACCCATTCATATAGGCCGATTGCCCCTGGGCATCTTTGCCCCTGGGCATCTGAAGGCTGTCTTATGAATGTCCTCTTTAGCCATAAAGATCTGGTTGTAACCCGCGTTTCCGTCCATGAAACTAATGATCTTATGCCCAGAAGCGGCATCGACTAGCAAATCGGCCAACGGCATAGGGTACTCGTCTTTGGGCGTCGCCTTATTTAGATCTCTGAAATCGACGCATACCCTTAGCTTGCCGTTCTTTTTCAATACCGGAACTATGTTGGAGACCCACTCCGCGTATCGGCAGGGCCTGATAAAGTTGGCGTCGTAAAGTCTTGTGATCTCTGCTTTTATGGCTTCGTGCATATCGGCCTTAAACCTCCGAGGAGCTTGCTTAAAAGGCCGATAGCCTTGTTTGATTGGTAGCCGATGTTCTACAATCGATCGGCTTAATCCTGGCATCTCATGGTATTCCCATGCAAAACAATCTCTGAATTCTTTCAAAAGATCTATCAAATTATTCTTGTATTCCTTTGGCAAATTAGCGCTTACATACGTCGGCCTAGGCCTATCACCTATTCCTATATCAATTTCTTCCAATTCATCGGCCGACGTAAAACCTTGTCCCAACTTGCCGTCTAACTCATCCACCGCGTCATCTGTGTAGGGGTCATTGTCAACGGCGGATGGTGCATCTTCGCTAAAGTAACCGCTTGTCTTGGTCTTCAATTGTCTCGATGTCGCAGTCGGTTACCTTGAGGAAATCGGCGTCCCAGACTCGCCCGGACAAGCAGTCGATTCCCTCCATCTCCCAAACTGCGAGATCGGCATTGGCGACATGTACTGACCGATCGGCCTGCACGATCTCGACTTGGTCCCCTTGCCATTGCATGAGGCATTGGTGCATTGTTGAAGGGACACAGCAATTTGCATGGATCCAATCTCGTCCCAACAACAAGCTGTAGGAACCCTTTCCATCGAAGACGAAGAAGGTGGTGGGAATTGTTTTGCTGCCCACGGTGAGTTCCACGTTCAGGACCCCCTTCGCCTCGGATGCGTTGCCACCGAAGTCCTTTAATACCATATTTGTCTTGATAAGATCTTCAGGTACTTTTCCAAGCTTCCTGAAGGTTGGGTATGGCATTAAATTGACCGCTGCGCCACCATCGACCAGCATCTTCGTCATCGGCCGCCCGTTGATGAATCCTTTGATGTACAACGGCCGTAAATGTCTGTAGCTGGCGTCAACTGGCTTGTCGAAGATGGCTTGGTCTGGTGACAACCGTAGCCTGGCTGAACCTTGTTCATCATCGGCCATCGCTTCATCGGCCGCCTGCACACTGTATTCTGCTGGCAATATAAACACCATGTTAACAGGCGCCGATGCCATTTTTTTACCTTTTGAAGCTGAGTAGCTCTGAGCTGTATTGGAGGTGCCCTCATCGGCCTTGGCCACCGTGGATTTTATCCTCCACTCTTTTTTGGTCTTGGTTGGCCGATGGGGTATTTCAGCTTGTTGCTCTTGGATTTGCTCTTTCCTCCTTAACCTCTGAACCCGCCGCTTCTGTGTCTTGGTGAATACATCGCTTGGGCACCATTGGGGGTTCTGGACTTGCTCCTCATCTTCATCGTGTTGATCTCGGTGCATCGGCCCTAGCCTTTCATGCACAGATTTCCGTTGCTTGGCCGGCCGATGCGTTTGTCTGCTTGAGCTGCCCTGATAAGAATCTTCTGCACCACTGCATGCAGGGCACTCCTGGATAGATGGCAACCTCATCCCTTCATTCCAGCAGAAGCGAAAAAACTCGCACTCCCAGTGTGGGTCGTAGGAGTTGTCTTGATCGGCTTGGTCTTGAGCTTGTTCCTCCCGCCTCCGCTGATATTTTCTGATCAGGCCCTCAGAGGTCTGATGAGGCCGCTTGCCAGTCCGATGGCCACCGCCATCGGCCCTGTCCGCCCGCACCATGTTGACTGGGAACGGGTGGCCTTCAATCTTCATCGGCCGCTTGGCATCATCGATTTTAATTCTGCCCTGCTCGATGGCCGATTGAATTTGTTGCCGGAAGATCTTGCATTCATTTGTATGGTGTGAATAGGAATTGTGCCACTTGCAATATCTCCTTTTCTTGATGTCTTCGGCCGATGGCAATACGTGACCTACTGGCAGTTGGATCTGCTTTTCTTGCAACAGCAGGTCAAATATCTTATCGGCCTTGTTGATGTCGAAATCATATTTATCTTCTTTATCTCCTTTCTTGGCCCACTGGCAAGTTGTTGATTTCCTCATCCGGGCCCACTCGGCTAGGTCGACATCACCATCTTCATCGTCGTCATCGTCGGAGGCGTACTGATAAACAGTGTTAATCTTTTTCGCGAACTTCTTTGCCTCCTGGAATCGCTGCTCGTGGGCCGATACTCGTTGTGCCAGCTGAGCGAGGCTGTCAAATTCCTGCGAGGAGAACCTCTCGCGTATCGGCCCTAGCAATCCCTGAAATGCCAAATCGGCCAACTGGGAATCGGTCAGACTGAGGCTATAACATCTGTTCCGTATGTCTCTGAACCTTTGTATGTACTCAGGGACCGATTCATCCACTCGTTGCCTGATGGCAGTCAGATCTGACAGTTTCATCTCTTGTACGCCATTGTAGAAGTATCTATGAAACTGTTTCTCCAGATCTATCCATCCTCTGATGGAATTGCAGGGCAAGGAAGAGAACCATGTGAATGTAGACCCTGATAAGGACAGAGGGAAAAACCTCACCCTCAACGCCTCGATAGCCGATGCCTCCCCGCACTGTGCTAAGAATCGGCTGACATGTTCATATGTCGAGACGTTGTCCTGTCCCGAAAACTTGGAGAAATCCGGGATCTTGTATCGGCCCGGCAATGGTACCCTGTCAAATTCCTCGGGATACGGGTGCCGATACACTGTAGAATTCTCCTTGGGCTTCAAGCCGAATTGATCCCGCATTACTTCGGCTATCATATCGGCCCAGTATCCTGCGGGCCGATGCAGGAGGTCCTGCTGGTAGGATTGTTGGAGGCCCTCTGCTTGATAGTGCCTGGGGGAGTACGGTTGATAGTGGTGATCCAGGTTCTGCGCGCCGTACTACCCTGCGGTGTACTGCTGATAGCCTTACGGCACGTTGTACGCAGCTGGCTGCGGAGGGTTGCCAGGCATGGGGATGTGAGGCTGTCCAGCCGTTGGCGGGTTGACAGGAACTTGCTGCATCGGCTCGATCACTGGTTGCTTCCCCTTCGTCCATTGCGCATATTGCTCCTCTGTGATGTGCTGAGGGCTTCCTCCCGCCTACTTGGTGAGGACCAGCGGCAGGGTTGTTGTTGGTTGCGCCGATGGAGGTGGCATCGGCGC
>BDMV01000007.1:14052197-14062203 GCA_008326285.1 Oryza officinalis
CGACTTTTTGCTAGGTCTAACCTGAAAACCGCACAGATCCAGATTCGAACCCTTTCGCCGTCGATTCAACAAACTCCTCGTGTTCTTCAACTCCGGCGACCCCTCGGCGTCTCGTCAACATCGACCCCCTTCACAGCGACCCCCCCAACAACAACGATGGCCTCCGCCCCGTTCTACGCCTCCGAGATCCCTGCGGTAAGTCAATTCCTTCAAAGTCCACATTATCACCTTTTCCGCCGATTTCTCCAAGTTAGGTTTTTACTTTCTGTCCCCCTCAAGCCTTATATTTTCATCGTTGTTCTCACGATTTAGGTCTTCAAAAACCAAATCCTGATTCCCACCGACGATAAATCCCATCGCTTTCTCCTGGGCCCCATGGGCGACTGCGACCCAACCTGGCTAATCAACGCCGAAACAGACAGAATTCCTTTCAGGCAAGCCAAGCCCACTGTATCGGCGTGGAAGCACACCTTCAGGTCATGGCCATCAAAACCAAACGGATACAGGACCTGGCACAAAAGGATTGCTGCCGTCAAACAAGTCCACTGGGACGAAATTGGAATCGGCCAATGCATAACTCTGTCCCTGGCCGATACCAAGAAGAATGAGCCACTAATGTCAGCTGCCAGCTACTTCTGGTCAAGTACCTTGAACGCCTTCATCTTCAAGCAAGGTCCGATGACCCTAACCCTCATAGATATCAAGGTACTCACAGGATTGGATATCAGCTCCGAGATCAACCCCTTCAGCCTCCTGATAAACAGCAGCCACAAGTTGAAGACCAAGAAAATCGGAGGCTGGTCCGGATATATCTCTGAACACATGGAACAGGGATCGGTCTCAGAGCGAGAACACGTAGCTTTCCTGACATTGTGGTTGGAGAGATTCATCTTTTGCGGATCGACCTGTGGCCCCACTACAAACTGTCAACACTTGGCTCAAGCTTTGGTCGACAAGAGACAAATCCCCTTGGGCCGATACCTTTTAGGAGCTGTATATCGGCTACTCCATGTTTCCACACAAGACTTGATGCTAAAACAGACTGTGGCTCATGGAGGACCATGGTGGTTCATTCAACTCTGGCTAACCATATACACCAACACCATGGTTGATCGGCCACATCTGTCAGATTCTCGCTTTCCATCGAAATATGCCGATCACGAAGACCCCAGGAACAGAAGATGCATGTCCTACGGGGAAGCAGCCTCCGTCTACCCCGGCGCAAATCAATCGGCCGATGACATGGCTACATGGTTCATCCGTTTCTTCACCGGCCCCCCATCAGCCAAGATGGATATGTTTGTCTATACATCGGACCGAGACTTCGAGCTTCCAGATGATCTGCAACTGAGCTTAATAAATGATGACATGGAATCAAGAGAATTATTCATGATCGGCCTCACTCCATGCCTGCTCCCAGTAGGCGTCTTTCAGGGAAGGAGCACCAGCTTGTCCTATGAGTTTTACACCCCAATGACAGCTGCTAGACAATGCGGGCTCGGACAACTTCCCATTAGCTTGCATCTTCATAAGCTCCTAGAGAGCAGAGGCACAGTCCCATCGGCCCTGGTTATGAACAAAGCAATGGAAATCGAGCTCCCCAATCTTGGTGACTGCGATCGGCTGCATCTGAATGCCTTCGTGCACATTAGCTTCCAAACTTGGTGGCAAGAGTGGGCCGCTCACATCTTTCATCAATCGGCCAGGTTCTATGTGACAGAACTTATCCAAGGCATCAGCCCTCAAGTCCCAGATGAGCCGATTCCATCTGTGAGCAACAGTGGACGGAAGATCTTCTACGCTCAAGCCATAGCTCCATCGGGGTCAACCATCCTGGAATCCATAATCGGCCTCACTGCCCCAAAAGTGGCGTCACTTCTCCAAGGTCCGATGCCTAAAGAAAACCCCAAGAGAAAAGTGCCGGCCAAAGGCAAATCGCAGAAAGCCAGCAAGAAGGCTAAAACCGATGACCAGGCCGATGCCGAAGAGCTAGACCGCTCCTTGGAAGAATTCCTCGAAGAACAAGTGATGGAGGAGGAAGTCGATGCAGCAGCGGCCGACGCACACGAAGAAGAAAACCCGTCGGTCGAAACCACCCAAGAGCCATCGGCCGGAGCTGCGGAGATCCCACCGGCCGATGACCAAGATGATGCCCCGCAACCAAAAAGGACCAGACACGCAGTTCGCAAGGTCAATATAATCTCTNGAAGAAGAAAACCCGTCGGTCGAAACCACCCAGGAGCCATCGGCCGAAACTGCTGAGATCCCACCGGCCGATGACCAAGATGATGCCCCACAACCAAGAAGGACCAGGCACGCAGTTCGCAAGGTCAATATAATCTCTTCTTTGTGTTTACATAATCTCCTTGCACTGTCACACTTTAACTTCATATCCTTTTCAGGCTGCGGTGTCGTCTGTGTTAAAGGAAAGAACTCAATCGGCCCCTCTGCCAAGAACCAAGAAAACAACTTTGCAACGGCGTGAACGAGCCAAGGCACGATTGAGGACCCCTTCTCCTTCTCCACCACCCTCTCCGACTGTCTCGGTAAGAGTTGACTTTTTTGCATTATTTTTCTAATCATATAACCCTATTCACCAATTTCCTGCTTTTTTTAGCCTAGGGCTCCATCACGTTCACCACATCGGCCAACCCCCTCGCCTACTATGTCAACAAAGCAAAGGAAGGCCGATGCAAGCACCACCGATGCTCCAACACAGGTAACCACGATTACCCTGATCCGCTAGCAAAGCTCAAGTGAACGCCGATAAGACCAGGTTGGACGAGCTAGCGGTGGAGCCGATCGTGCTGAAAAATAGGCTTGAAGAACTCCGTCGCCTCGAGGCAGAGCTAGAATCGAAGCTGGCCACTACACGCCAAGAAATCCAGGAAGTCGAAGCCGGGATAGCTGCATCACCCAAGGTCATAGAAGACCAGACGGCAAAGCTCAAGGCATCGGCCAAGTACCTCGCGACCCTAAGCAAATCACTGAAACCGATCCCAGGGACGATGGCCGATGATGCCCAGGCTATTGAAGACGTCGAGCAGATTCGTCGTAAAGCCATTGCTGCTATTGCAGACTTCATAGGGTGATGTAGCATATGTTATTTCTATAATGTATAACCATACACCTTATCGGCCATGCAGCCGAATTTGTTTTGAAAATTCCAGCCTAATTTATTGCTTCTGAAATCCTCTCACACCTTATCGGCCGTGCAGCCGAATTTGTCTTGAAAATTCCAGACGCATATATCTTTAATATGAACATTCTCATTATAATCTCATTATAAACAATCTCATCGGCCAGAGAGCCGAAGTCAATCGCCAAACTGAAAAATCCTTGAAAATTCTCATTATAAACAAAATCATCGGCCAGAAAACCGAAGTCAATCGCCAAACTGAAAAATCCATGGAAATTCCTTGAAAATTCCTGTATATATATATGCCCCCCAAATTTTGGAAGATGAGGGCTCATATTCTGAAATTTTGAACTAAGGGCGATAGTATTTACCGGCCATCTAAAGACGATGCTTGACTACATCGGCTGTAATCATAAATCGGCTAGAGGGCCGATCATGAGTCAATCCAGATACTGGGGTAATACTGTTTCAAGTATTTGCCATTGAGAGCTCGTCCATAAATCTCGCCATCTAATCCCTTGAGCAGATAGGCATTGTGAGGAACACATCGATGAATTCGAAAGGGGCCTTCCCAATTAGGTGACCATTTGCCGAATTTATTATCTCTGGAGCCAATCGGCATTATTAATTTCCATACAAGGTCTCCTTCCTCAAACGATTTGGCAACGACCTTTTTATTATAATGACGGGCTACTCTATCTTTATCACGCTTGATTTTCTCTAAGGCCCGTAATCGAACATGTGCCAAATCATCCAATTCATCAACCATAAGATTATGGTACTCATCGGCTGTCAAGTCGTCTTGCAAAGCAATCCTTCTTGAGCCGATGGCGGTTTCCCACGGCAGTACAGCTTCATGCCCGTAGACCAGCTGATAGGGAGGCACTTGGATTGCACCATGGCAAGCCATCCGATACGCCCAAAGGGCATCGGCCAGCGTTGTATGCCATTGCCTCGGCTGTTCGTCAATTTTCCGCTTGATTAATTTGATTAAAGACTTGTTAGAAGCCTCCGCCTGCCCATTAGCCTGCGCGTAGTAAGGAGAAGAATTGAGTAATCTGATGCCCATGCTGTCAGCAAATCGGACGAACTCGTCGGACACGAAGATTGATCCCTGATCGGTAGTTATTGTCTGAGGTAACCCAAACCGATATATGATGTGCTCCTTGACGAACTGAATAGCGTCTTTGGAATCAACCTTCTTGAGAGGAACGGCCTCAACCCACTTTGTGAAGTAATCTGTAGCCACTAATATATACTTGTGTCCCTTACTTGATGGTGGGTTAATCTGGCCGATCATATCTATTCCCCATCCACGAAACGGCCACGGCTTTATGATTGGATGCATAACCGATGCCGGTGCTCTCTGAATTGCTCCAAATTTCTGACAATCCTGACATCCTTTATAATACTTGAAGCAATCTTCTAGCATGGTTGGCCAAAAATATCCGACGCGCTTCATCAGCCATTTCATTTTATGGGCCGATTGATGGGTGCCACAAATCCCTTCATGTACTTCGCTCATAACGGTTTTAGCCTCCTCAGGACCTAGGCATTTGAGTAGGACACCATCAACTGTCCGATAATATAGGTTATCGTCCAATAAGACATAGTGTAAAACTTTATATTTCATTCTGCGTGACGCCGACTGGGAAGGATTTCTCAAGTACTCAATGATATCAAACCTCCAGTCGTTGGCGTGCACGAGAGCAATCTGAATTGGAACATCTTTAGCCATCGGCCTGTATCCCGATGCCCCCTGAGCTAAATCATTGGCTTCGAAATTCTGCTTCCTGGGTATGTGCCTCATCGTTACGATCCGGAAACCGTGTAATAACTCTTTGCACTCCTCATTGTAGACTTTGAGAATATCGTCTCTGCACTCATACTCCCCAGAAAGTTGACTAATTACTAGCTGTGAATCACCAATGATTTCTACGGCATCGACCTCGACTTCTTGTAATAACTGCAAGCCTTTAAGCACCGCTTCATATTCTGCTTGATTGTTGGTATAGTAAGGCTTGATAGTGAAAGCGAACTCAAAACTTGCCCCCCGAGGGGATATGATGACTAGGCCGATACCGCAACCGTGTCTGCAGACGGATCCATCGAAATATAATGTCCATGGCACAATGTCTGCATATGCGACTGAGTCATCTCTATGTTGAACGATGAAATCGGCCAGGGCTTGTCCTTTGATCGCTTTGGCCGATTCATATCGAAGATCAAACTCTGTTAAAGCAAAGATCCACTTCCCGACTCGTCCTTTCAACACAGGGGCCGATAACATGTATTTCATCACATCGGCCTTGCTCACCACGATGCACTCGTTGGAAAGCAGGTAATGCCTCAATTTAGTACATGAAAAATATAAACAAAGGCATAATTTCTCCACCGGCGTGTACCTTGTCTCAGCGTCTAACATTCTCCTGCTGAGATAAAAAATAGCTCTTTCCTTGCCGTTAACATCTTGAACCAAGACTGAGCCGATGGATTTCTCATCGGCTGACAAGTACAATTTGAATGGGACTCCTTTTTGTGGAGGAATTAAGACCGGCGGAGAAGTTAAATATTCTTTGATATCGTCTAGCGCTTTCTGTTGCTTGTCACCCCATATGAACTCTTCGTCGTCCTTTATTTTCAACAGTGGAGTGAATGGCTCTATACGGCCCGACAAATTTGATATAAAACGCCGGACGAAGTTGATCTTGCCAAGCAGAGACTGTAACTTGGTCTTGTTTTCTGGAGGCTTGATTTTCTTGATGGCATCGATGTTCTTCTGTGTGATTTCAATCCCCCTTTCATGGACCAAGAAACCCAAAAACTGACCGGCCGATACGCCAAAGGCACATTTGTTAGGGTTCAACTTCAAACCATATTTCCTTGCCCTTTCTAGTACCTTGCGTAAGTCGGCCAAGTGCATATCATGTTCTCTTGACTTTACGACGACATCGTCTATATAAACTTCAATCAGAGAGCCAATAAGATCATGAAAAATGTAATTCATAGCCCTCTGATACGTAGCTCCAGCATTCTTCAAACCAAATGTCATGACGACCCATTCATATAGGCCGATTGCCCCTGGGCACCTGAAGGCTGTCTTATGAATGTCCTCTTTAGCCATAAAGATCTGGTTGTAACCCGCGTTTCCGTCCATGAAACTAATGATCTTATGCCCAGAAGCAGCGTCGACTAGCAAATCGGCCAACGGCATAGGGTACTCGTCTTTGGGCGTCGCCTTATTTAGATCTCTGAAATCGACGCATACCCTTAGCTTGCCGTTCTTTTTCAATACCGGAACTATGTTGGAGACCCACTCCGCGTATCGGCAGGGCCTGATAAAGTTGGCGTCGTAAAGTCTTGTGATCTCTGCTTTTATGGCTTCGTGCATATCGGCCTTAAACCTCCGAGGAGCTTGCTTAAAAGGCCGATAGCCTTGTTTGATTGGTAGCCGATGTTCTACAATCGATCGGCTTAATCCTGGCATCTCATGGTATTCCCATGCAAAACAATCTCTGAATTCTTTCAAAAGATCTATCAAATTATTCTTGTATTCCTTTGGCAAATTAGCGCTTACATACGTCGGCCTAGGCCTATCACCTATTCCTATATCAATTTCTTCCAATTCATCGGCCGACGTAAAACCTTGTCCCAACTTGCCGTCTAACTCATCCACCGCGTCATCTGTGTAGGGGTCATTGTCAACGGCGGATGGTGCATCTTCGCTAAAGTAACCGCTTGTCTTGGTCTTCAATTGTCTCGATGTCGCAGTCGGTTACCTTGAGGAAATCGGCGTCCCAGACTCGCCCGGACAAGCAGTCGATTCCCTCCATCTCCCAAACTGCGAGATCGGCATTGGCGACATGTACTGACCGATCGGCCTGCACGATCTCGACTTGGTCCCCTTGCCATTGCATGAGGCATTGGTGCATTGTTGAAGGGACACAGCAATTTGCATGGATCCAATCTCGTCCCAACAACAAGCTGTAGGAACCCTTTCCATCGAAGACGAAGAAGGTGGTGGGAATTGTTTTGCTGCCCACGGTGAGTTCCACGTTCAGGACCCCCTTCGCCTCGGATGCGTTGCCACCGAAGTCCTTTAATACCATATTTGTCTTGATAAGATCCTCAGGTACTTTTCCAAGCTTCCTGAAGGTTGTGTATGGCATTAAATTGACTGCTGCGCCACCATCGACCAGCATCTTCGTCATCGGTCGCCCGTTGATGAATCCTTTGATGTACAACGGCCGGAGATGTCTGTGGCTGACGTCAACTGGCTTGTCGAAGATGGCTTGGTCTGGTGACAAGCGTAGCCTGGCTGAACCTTATTCATCATCGGCCATCGCTTCATCGGCTGCCTGCACACTGTATTCTGCTGGCAATACAAACACCATGTTAACAGGCGCCGATGTCATTTTTTTACCTTTTGAAGCTGAGTAGCCCTGAGCTGTATTGGAGGTGCCCTCATCGGCCCTGGCCACCGTGGATTTTATCCTCCACTCTTTTTTGGTCTTGGTGGGCCGATGGGGTATTTCAGCATGTTGCTCTTGGATTTGCTCTTTCCTCCTCAACCTCTGAACCCGCCGCTTCTGTGTCTTGGTGAATACATCGCTTGGGCACCATTGGGGGTTCTGGACTTGCTCCTCATCTTCATCGTGTTGCTCTTGGTGCATCGGCCCTAGCCTTTCATGCACAGACTTCCGTTGCTTGGCCGGCCGATGCGTTTGTCTGCTTGAGCTGCCCTGATAAGAATTTTCTACACTACTGCATGCAGGGCACTCCTGGATAGATGGCAACCTCATCCCTTCATTCCAGCAGAAGCGAAAAAACTTGCACTCCCAGTGTGGGTCGTAGGAGTTGTCTTGATCGGCTTGGTCTTGAGCTTGTTCCTCCCGCCTCCACTGATATTTTCTGATAAGACCCTCAGAGGTCTGATGAGGCCGCTTGCTAGTCCGATGGCCACCGCCATCGGCCCTGTCCGCCCGCACCATGTTGACTGGGAACGGGTGGCCTTCAATCTTCATCGGCCGCTTGGCATCATCGATTTTAATTCTGCCCTGCTCGATGGCCGATTGAATTTGTTGCCGGAAGATCTTGCATTCATTTGTATGGTGTGAATAGGAATTGTGCCACTTGCAATATCTCCTTTTCTTGATGTCTTCGGCCGATGGCAATACGTGACCTACTGGCAGTTGAATCTGCTTTTCTTGCAACAGCAGGTCAAATATCTTATCGGCCTTGTTGATGTCGAAATCATATTTATCTTCTTTATCTCCTTTCTTGGCCCACTGGCAAGTTGTTGATTTCCTCATCCGGGCCCACTCGGCTAGGTCGACATCAGCGTCTTCATCGTCGTCATCGTCGGAGGCGTACTGATAAACAGTGTTAATCTTTTTCGCGAACTTCTTTGCCTCCTGGAATCGCTGCTCGTGGGCCGATACTCGTTGTGCCAGCTGAGCGAGGCTGTCAAATTCCTGCGAGGAGAACCTCTCGCGTATCGGCCCTAGCAATCCCTGAAATGCCAGGTCGGCCAACTGGGAATCGGTCAGACTGAGGCTATAACATCTGTTGCGTATGTCTCTGAACCTTTGTATGTACTCAGGGACCGATTCATCCACTCGCTGCCTGATGGCAGTCAGATCCGACAGTTTCATCTCTTGTACACCATTGTAGAAATATCTATGAAACTGTTTCTCCAGATCTATCCATCCTCTGATGGAATTGCAGGGCAAGGAAGAGAACCATGTGAATGCAGACCCTGATAAGGACAGAGGGAAAAACCTCACCCTCAACGCCTCGATAGCCGATGCCTCCCCGCACTGTGCTAGGAATCGACTGACATGCTCATATGTCGAGACGTTGTCCTGTCCCGAAAACTTGGAGAAATCCGGGATCTTGTATCGGCCCGGCAATGGTACCCTGTCAAATTCCTCGGGATATGGGTGCCGATACACTGTAGAGTTCTCTTTGGGCTTCAAGCCGAATTGATCTCGCATCACTTCGGCTATCATGTCAGCCCAGTATCGTGCGGGCCGATGCGGGAGGTCCTGCTGGTAGGATTGTTGGAGGCCCTCTGCTTGATAGTGCCTGGGGGAGTACGGTTGATAGTGGTGATCCAGGTTCTGCGCACCGTACTGCCCTGCGGTGTACTGCTGATAGCCTTGCGGCACGTTGTACGCGGCTGGCTGCGGAGGGTTGCTAGGCATGGGGATGTGAGGCTGTCCAGCCGATGTCGAGTTGACCGGAACTTGCTGCATCAGCTCGATCACTGGTTGCTTCCCCTTTGTCCATTGCGCATATTGCTCCTCTGTGATGTGCTGAGGGCTTCCTCCCGCCTGCTTGGTGAGGACCAGCGGCAGGGTTGTTGTTGGCTGCGCCGATGGAGGTGGCGTCGGCGCTGTCAGCTGAGCCGTGCTCAGGTCGTTCCTCAAGGTCCGATAGGCAGGGAACTTATTTTCTGGCAGGTAAATCGGGCCTTGAGGCTTGTACTGATGGATTGAACCATCTAGGATCGACTTGACCGTATTGGTCAACGTGTTCACCAGGATCCCCGACTGGTTGACTAGCGCAGAGTGAACTGCGGAGTCGATTCGATCTTGCAACATCGGCGCAACGTTATCTTCGGTCTTGACGGTGTGGTCGTGTGCTGCCGCCGACGTACCAGCTCCATCTCCAGGACTCGGCATTATCACCTTGGACTTTTGAATCAGAGTGCCTTGCCGAGTCCTAGAATATGTCTGCAGATACATATTCTGGAATTGCTCGACCAGCTTCTCCATCTCAGCTTTTTGTTCTGCGCTGAGCTGATCGGCGGTCACGGGAATGACGTTCTCCTCGACGATCTCGGCCTGCTTCGACATCTCGAGG
>BDMV01000007.1:14377140-14544282 GCA_008326285.1 Oryza officinalis
CACGAAAAGGTTGGATGCTGCATGACGTAGCACGCATGAGTGCCACTATTGGGCCTTGTACAATGTCTCCGTTGCCAGATATCAGTCGAAACGACTTCCGTTATGATGGAAAAGCTTGACAACATGGAATTTGAAGATACTTTTTTAGCCCGTTCAATGTTGTTCTTTTCCTGCCACGCTACGACAAATTATTTCCTAAACCTGACGTGCTCGGTGTAGAAGGACCCTCAACGGACCAGATTAACTTGTTGTGAGGTTATTTCCATTGAAACTTTAAGGACATTGCACTAAAACGCATCGCTTATCCAAAGGTTGTGCCAAACAAGGTGAGGAATGTGTTTATTCACCAAGTATCTAAACTTTTCCCACGAAAAGGTTTGATGCTCCATGACGCAGCATGCATAAGTGCCACTATTACGCCTTGTAGAATGTCTCCGTTGCCAGATATCAGTCTAAACGACATCCGTTATGATGGAAATGCATGACAACATGGAATTTGAAGATAGTTTTTTAGCCCGTTCAATGTCGTTCTTTTTCTGCCACGCTACCACAAATTAGTACCTAAACCTGACGTCCTCGGTGTAGAAGGACCCTCAACGGACCAGATTAACTTGTTATGGGGTTATTTCCATCGAAACTTTAAGAACATTGCACTAAAACGCATCGGTTATGCAAAGGTTGTGCCAAACAAGGTGAGGAATGTGTTTATTCACCATGTTTCTAAACTTTTCCCACGAAAAGGTTGGATGCTGCATGGACGTAGGCACGCATGAGTGCCACTATTGGGCCTTGTACAATGTCTCCGTTGCCAGATATCAGTCGAAACGATTTCCGTTTATGATGGAAAAGCTTGACAACATGGAATTTTGAAATAGTTTTTTAAGCCCGTTCAATGTTGTTCTTTTCCTGCCACGCTTACGACAAGATTATTTCCTAAACTGACGTGCTCGTGTAGAAGGACCCTCGGAACGGACGCAGATTAACTTGTTGTGAGGTTATTTCCATTGAAACTTTAAGGACATTGCACTAAAAACGCATCGCTTATCCAAAGGTTGTGCCAAACAAGGTGAGGAATGTGTTTATTTCACCAAGTATCTAAACTTTTCCCACGAAAAGGTTTGATGCTCCATGACGCAGCATGCATAAGTGCCCACTATTACGCCTTGTAGAATGTCTCCGTTGCCAGATATCAGATCGAAACGACATCCGTTATTGATGGAAATGCATGACAACATGGAATTTGTAAGATAGTTTTTAAGCCCGTTCAATGTCGTTCTTTTTCCTGCCTCGTTACACAAATTAGTACCTAAACCTGACGTGCTCAGTGTAGAAGGACCCTCAACGGACCAGATTAACTTGTTGTGTGTTTATTTCCATCGAAACATTAAGGACATTGCACTAAAACGCATCGCTTATCCAAAGGTTGTGCCAAACAAGGTGAGGAATGTGTTTATTCACCAAGTTTCTAAACTTTTCCCACGAAAGGTTTGATGCTGCCATGACGCAGCACGCATGAGTGCCACTATTGGCCTTGTAGAATATCTCCGTTGCCAGATATCAGTCGAAACGACATCCGTTATGATGGAAATGCAATGACAACATGGAATTTGAAGATAGTTTTTTAGCCCGTTCAATGTCGTTCTTTTTTCTGCCATGCTACCACAAATTAGTAGCTAAAACCTGACGTGCTCGTGTAGAAGGACCCTCAACGGACCAGATTAACTTGTTATGGGGTTATTTCCATCGAAACTTTAAGAACATTGGCACTAAAACGCATCGGTTATGCAAAGGTTGTGCCAAACAAGGTGAGGAATGTGTTTATTCACCATGTTTTCTAAACTTTTCCCACGAAAAGGTTTGGATGCTGCATGACGTAGCACGCATGAGTGCCACTATTGGGCCTTGTAGATTGTCTCCGTTGCCAGATATCAGTCGAAACGATATCTGTTATGATGGAAATGCATAACAACATGGAATTTGAAGATAGTTTATTAGCCCGTTCAATATTGTTCTTTTTCCTGCCACGCTACCACAAAATAGTACCTTAAACCTGACGTGCTCGATGTAGAAGGACCCTCAACGGACCAGATTAACTTGTTGTGGGGTTATTTCCATCGAAACTTTAAGGACATTGCCCTAAAACGCATCGCCTATCCAAAGGTTGTGCCAAACAATGTGAGGAATGTGTTTATTCACACAAGTTTCTAAACTATTGCCCCGAAAATGTTGCATGCTCCATGACATAGCATGCATGAGTGCCACTCCAGGGCCTTGTAGAAAAGTCTCCGTTGCCAGAGATCAGTCGAAAGGATATCCGTTATGATGGAAACACTTTGACAACATGGAATTTGAAGAGAGTTTTTTAGCTCGTCCAATGTCGTTCTTTTCCTTGCCACGCTACTCACAAATTAGTTCCTAAACCTGACGTGCTTGGTGTAGAAGGGCCCTCAACGGACCAGATTAACTTGTTGCGTGGTTTTTTCCATCAAAAAATTAAGGACATTACACTAAAACGCATCGCTTATCCAAAGGTTGTGCCAAATAAGGTGAGGAATGTGTTTATTCAGCCAAGTTTCTAAATTTTTTCCCCCGAAAAGGTTGGATGCTCCATGACGCAGCACGCATGAGTGCCACTATTGGGCCTTGTAGAATGTCTCCGTTGCCAGATATCAGTCGTAACAACATCCGTTATGATGGAAATGCATGACAACATGGAATTTGAAGATATTTTTTTAGCCCGTTCAATGTCGTTCTTTTCCTGCCACGCTACCACAAATTAGTACCTAAACCTGACGTGCTCGATGTAGAAGGACCCTCAACGGACCGGATTAAGTTGTTGTGGGGTTATTTCCATCGAAACTTTAAGAACATTGCACTAAAATGCATCGCTTATCCAAAGGTTGTGCCAAACAAGGTGAGGAATGTGTTTATTCACCAAGTTTCTAAACTTTTCCCATGAAAAGGTTGGATGCTGCATGACGTAGGCACGCATGAGTGCCACTATTGGGCCTTGTAGATTGTCTCCGTTGCCAGATATCAGTCGAAACGATATCTGTTATGATGGAAATGCATGACAACATGGAATTTGAAGATAGTTTATTAGCCCGTTCAATATTGTTCTTTTCCTGCCAAGCTACCACAGAATAGTACCTAAACCTGACGTGCTCGATGTAGAAGGACCCTCAACGGACCGGATTAAGTTGTTGTGGGGTTATTTCCATCGAAACTTTAAGGACATTGCACTAAAACGCATCGCTTATCCAAAGGTTGTGCCAAACAAGGTGAGGAATGTGTTTATTTCACCAAGTTTCTAAACTTTTCCCACGAAAAGGTTGGATGCTGCATGACGTAGCACGCATGAGTGCCACTATTGGGCCTTGTACAATGTCTCCGTTGCCCAGATATCAGTCGAAACGACTTCCGTTATGATGGAAAAGCTTGACAACATGGAATTTGAAGATACTTTTTTAGCCCGTTCAATGTTGTTCTTTTCCTGCCACGCTACGACAAATTATTTCCTAAACCTGACGTGCTCGGTGTAGAAGGACCCTCAACGGACCAGATTAACTTGTTGTGAGGTTATTTCCATTGAAACTTTAAGGACATTGCACTAAAACGCATCGCTTATCCAAAGGTTGTGCCAAACAAGGTGAGGAATGTGTTTATTCACCAAGTATCTAAACTTTTCCCACGAAAAGGTTTGATGCTCCATGACGCAGCATGCATAAGTGCCACTATTACGCCTTGTAGAATGTCTCCGTTGCCAGATATCAGTCGAAACGACATCCGTTATGATGGAAATGCATGACAACATGGAATTTGAAGATAGTTTTTAAGCCCGTTCAATGTCGTTCTTTTCCTCCCTCGTTACAACAAATTAGTACCTAAACCTGACGTGCTCAGTGTAGAAGGACCCTCAACGGACCAGATTAACTTGTTGTGGTGTTATTTCCATCGAAACATTAAGGACATTGCACTAAAACGCATCGCTTATCCAAAGGTTGTGCCAAACAAGGTGAGGAATGTGTTTATTCACCAAGTTTCTAAACTTTTCCCACGAAAGGTTGGATGCTCCATGACGCAGCACGCATGAGTGCCACTATTGGGCCTTGTAGAATATCTCCGTTGCCAGATATCAGTCGAAACGACATCCGTTATGATGGAAATGCATGACAACATGGAATTTGAAGATAGTTTTTTAGCCCGTTCAATGTCGTTCTTTTTCTGCCACGCTACCACAAATTAGTAGCTAAACCTGACGTGCTCGGTGTAGAAGGACCCTCAACGGACCAGATTAACTTGTTATGGGGTTATTTCCATCGAAACTTTAAGAACATTGCACTAAAACGCATCGGTTATGCAAAGGTTGTGCCAAACAAGGTGAGGAATGTGTTTATTCACCATGTTTCTAAACTTTTCCCACGAAAAGGTTGGATGCTGCATGACGTAGCACGCATGAGTGCCACTATTGGGCCTTGTAGATTGTCTCCGTTGCCAGATATCAGTCGAAACGATATCTGTTATGATGGAAATGCATAACAACATGGAATTTGAAGATAGTTTATTAGCCCGTTCAATATTGTTCTTTTCCTGCCACGCTACCACAAAATAGTACCTAAACCTGACGTGCTCGATGTAGAAGGACCCTCAACGGACCGGATTAAGTTGTTGTGGGGTTATTTCCATCGAAACTTTAAGGACATTGCACTAAAACGCATCGCTTATCCAAAGGTTGTGCCAAACAAGGTGAGGAATGTGTTTATTCACCAAGTTTCTAAACTTTTCCCACGAAAAGGTTGGATGCTCCATGACGCAGCACGCATGAGTGCCACTATTGGGCCTTGTAGAATGTCTCCGTTGCCAGATATCAGTCGAAACGACATCCGTTATGATGGAAATGCATGACAACATGGAATTTGAAGATAGTTTTTTAGCCCGTTCAATGTCGTTCTTTTCCTGCCACGCTACCACAAATTAGTACCTAAACCTGACGTGCTCGGTGTAGAAGGACCCTCAACGGACCAGATTAACTTGTTGTGGGGTTATTTCCATCGAAACTTTAAGGACATTGCACTAAAACGCATCGCTTATCCAAAGGTTGTGCCAAACAAGGTGAGGAATGTGTTTATTCACCAAGTTTCTAAACTTTTCCCACGAAAAGGTTGGATGCTCCATGACGCAGCACGCATGAGTGCCACTGAGGCCTTGTAGAATGTCTCCGTTGCCAGAATCAGTCGAAACGAATCCGTTATGATGGAAATGCATGACAACATGGAATTTGAAGATAGTTTTTTAGCCCGTTCAATGTCGTTCTTTTCCTGCCACGCTACCACAAATTAGTACCTAAACCTGACGTGCTCGGTGTAGAAGGCCCTCAACGGACCAGATTAACTTGTTGTGGGGTTATTTCCATCGAAACTTTAAGGACATTGCACTAAAACGCATCGCTTATCAAAGGTTGTTGCCAAACAAGGTGAGGAATGTGTTTATTCACCAAGTTTCTAAACTTTTCCCACAAAAGGTTGGATGCTCCATGACGCAGCACGCATGAGTGCCACTATTGGGCCTTGTAGAATGTCTCCGTTGCCAGATATCAGTCGAAACGACATCCTGTTATGATGGAAATGCATGACAACATGGAATTTGAAGATAGTTTTTTAGCCCGTTCAATGTCGTTCTTTTCCTGCCACGCTACCACAAATTAGTACCTAAACCTGACGTGCTCGATGTAGAAGGACCCTCAACGGACCAGATTAACTTGTTGTGGGGTTATTTCCATCGAAACTTTAAGGACATTGCACTAAAACGCATCGCTTATCCAAAGGTTGTGCCAAACAAGGTGAGGAATGTGTTTATTCACCAAGTTTCTAAACTTTTCCCACGAAAAGGTTGCATGCTCCATGACGAGCAGCATGAGTGCCACTATTGGGCCTTGTAGAATGTCTCCGTTGCCAGATATCAGTCGAAACGACATCCGTTATGATGGAAATGCATGACAACATGGAATTTGAAGAGAGTTTTTTAGCCCGTCAATGTCGTTCTTTTCCTGCCACGCTACCAACAATTAGTTCCTAAACCTGACGTGCTCGGTGTAGAAGGCCCTCAACGGACCAGATTAACTTGTTGTGGGGTTATTTCCATCGAAACTTTAAGGACATTGCACTAAAACGCATCGCTTATCCAAAGGTTGTGCCAAACAAGGTGAGGAATGTGTTTATTCACCAAGTTTCTAAATTTTCCCACGAAAAGGTTGGATGCTCCATGACGCAGCACGCATGAGTGCCACTATTGGGCTTGTAGAATGTCTCCGTTGCCAGATATCAGTCGAAACGACATCCGTTATGATGGAAATGCATGACAACATGGAATTTTGAAGATAGTTTTTTAGCCCGTTCAATGTCGTTCTTTTCCTGCCACGCTACCACAAATTAGTACCTAAACCTGACGTGCTCGGTGTAGAAGGACCCTCAACGGACCAGATTAACTTGTTGTGGGGTTATTTCCATCGAAACTTTAAGGACATTGCCTAAAACGCATCGCTTATCCAAAGGTTGTGCCAAACAAGGTGAGGAATGTGTTTATTCACCAAGTTTCTAAACTTTTCCCACAAAAGGTTGATGCTCCATGACGTAGCACGCATGAGTGCCACTATTGGGCCTTGTAGAATGTCTCCGTTGCCAGATATCAGTCGAAACGACATCTGTTATGATGGAAATGCATGACAACATGGAATTTGAAGATAGTTTTTTAGCCCGTTCAATGTCGTTCTTTTCCTGCCACGCTACCACAAATTAGTTCCTAAACCTGACGTGCTCGGTGTAGAAGGACCCTCAACGGACCAGATTAACTTGTTGTGGGGTTATTTCCATCGAAACTTTAAGGACATTGCCCTAAAACGCATCGCTTATCCAAAGGTTGTGCCAAACAAGGTGAGGAATGTGTTTATTCACCAAGTTTCTAAACTTTTCCCACGAAAAGGTTTGGATGCTCCATGACGCAGCACGCATGAGTGCCACTATTGGGCCTTGTAGAATGTCTCCGTTGCCAGATATCAGTCGAAACGACATCCGTTATGATGGAAATGCATGACAACATGGAATTTGAAGATAGTTTTTTTAGCCCGTTCAATGTCGTTCTTTTCCTGCCACGCTACACAAATTAGTTCCTAAACCTGACGTGCTCGGTGTAGAAGGACCCTCAACGGACCAGATTAACTTGTTGTGGGGTTATTTCCATCGAAACTTTAAGGACATTGCACTAAAACGCATCGCTTATCCAAAGGTTGTGCCAAACAAGGTGAGGAATGTGTTTATTCACCAAGTTTCTAAACTTTTCCACGAAAAGGTTGATGCTCCATGACGCAGCACGCATGAGTGCCACTATGGGCCTTGTAGAATGTCTCCGTTGCCAGATATCACTCGAAACGACATCCGTTATGATGGAAATGCATGACAACATGGAATTTTAAGATAGTATTTTAGCCCGTTCAATGTCGTTCTTTTCCTGCCACGCTACCACAAATTAGGTCCTAAACCTGACATGCTCAGTGTAGAAGGACCCTCAACGGACTAGATTAACTTGTTGTGGGGTTATTTCCATCGAAACTTTAAGGACATCGCACTAAAACGCATCGCTTACGCAAAGGTTGTGCCAAACAAGGTGAGGAATGTGTTTATTCACCAGGTTTCTAAACTATTGCCCCGAAAAGTTTGCATGCTCCATGACGTAGCACGCATGAGTGCCACTCGAAGGCCTTGTAGAATGTCTCTGTTGCCAGAGATCAGTGGAAAGGATATCCGTTACGATGGAAATGCTTGACAACATGGAATATGAAGAGAGTTTTTTAGCCCGTCCAATGTCGTTCTTTCCCTGCGACGCTACCACCAATTAGTTTCTAAACCTGACGTGCTCGGTGTAGATGGGCCCTCAACGGTCCAGATTAACTTGTTGTGGGGTTATTTCCATCGAAACTTTAAGGACATTGCACTAAAACGAGTCGCTTATCCAAAGGTTCTGCCAAACAAGTTGAGGAATGTGTTTATTCACCAAGTTTCTAAACTTTTCCCACAAAAAGGTTGGATGCTCCATGACGCAGCACGCATCAGTGCCACTATTGGGCCTTGTAGAATGTCTCCGTTGCCAGATATCAGTCGAAACGACATCTGTTATGATGGAAATGCATGACAACATGGAATTTGAAGATAGTTTATTAGCCCGTTCAATGTTGTTCTTTTCCTGCCTCGCTACCACAAATTAGTACCTAAACCTGACATGCTCGATGTAGAAGGACCCTCAACAGACCAGATTAACTTGTTGTGGGGTTATTTCCATCGAAACTTTAAGGACATTGCCCTAAAACGCATCGCCTATCCAAAGGTTGTGGCAAACAATGTGAGGAATGTGTTTATTCACCAATTTTCTAAACTATTGCCCCGAAAATGTTGCATGCTCCAGGACATAGCATGCATGAGTGCCACTCTAGGGCCTTGTAGAAAGTCTCCGTTGCCAGAGATCAGTCGAAAGGATATCCGTTATGATGGAAACACTTGACAACATGGAATTTGAAGAGAGTTTTTTAGCTCGTCCAATGTCATTCTTTCCTTGCCACGCTACCACAAATTAGTTCCTAAACCTGACGTGCTCGGTGTAGAAGGGCCCTCAACGGACCAGATTAACTTGTTGCGTGGTTTTTTCCATCAAAAAATTGAGGACATTACACTAAAACGCATCGCTTATCCAAAGGTTGTGCCAAATAAGGTGAGGAATGTGTTTATTCACCAAGTTTCTAAATTTTTCCCCCGAAAAGGTTGGATGCTCCATGACGCAGCACGCATGAGTGCAACTCCAGGGCGTTGTAGAATGTCTCTGTTGCCAGATATCAGTCGAAACGACATCCGTTATGATGGAAATGCATGACAACATGGAATTTGAAGATAATTTTTTAGCCCGTTCAATGTCGTTCTTTTCCTGCCACGCTACCACAAATTAGTTCCTAAACCTGACGTGCTTGGTGTAGAAGGACCCTCAATGGAATAGATTAACTTGTTGTGGGGTTATTTCCATCGAAACATTAAGGACATTGCACTAAAACGCATCGCTTATCCAAAGGTTGTGCCAAACAAGGTGAGGAATGTGTTTATTCACCAAGTTTCTAAACTTTTCCCACGAAAAGGTTGGATGCTCCATGACGCAGCACGCATGAGTGCCACTATTGGGCCTTGTAGAATGTCTCCGTTGCCAGATATCAGTCGAAACAACATCCGTTATGATGGAAATGCATGACAACATGGAATTTGAAGATAGTTTTTTAGCCCGTTCAATGTCGTTCTTTTCCTGCCACGCTACCACAAATTGGTACCTAAACCTGACGTGCTTGGTGTAGAAGGACCCTCAACGGACCAGATTAACTAGTTGTGGGGTTATTTCCATTGAAACTTTAAGGACATCGCACTAAAACGCGTCGCATATGCAAAGGTTGTGCCAAACAAGGTGAGGAATGTGTTTATTCACCAGGTTTCTAAACTATTGCCCCGAAAAGGTTGCATGCTCCATGACGTAGCATGCATGAGTGCCACTCCAGGGCCTTGTAGAATGTCTCCGTTGCCAGAGATCAGTGGAAACGATATCCTTTATGATGGAAATGCTTGACAACACGGAATTTGAAGAGAGTTTTTTAGCTCGTCCAATGTCGTTCTTTTCCTGCCACGCTACCACCAATTAGTTTCTAAACCTTACGTGCTCGGTGTAGAAGGGCCATCAATGGACTAGATTAACTTGTTGTGGGGTTATTTCCATCGAAACTTTAAGGACATTGCACTAAAACGCATCGCTTATGTAAAGGTTGTGCCAAACAAGGTGAGGAATGTGTTTATTCACCAAGTTTCTAACCTTTTCCCACGAAAAGGTTGGATGCTCCATGACGCAGCACGCATGAGTGCCACTATTGGGCCTTGTAGAATGTCTCCGTTGCCAGATATCAGTCGAAACGACATAAGTTATGATGGAAATGCTTGACAACATGGAATTTTAAGATAGTTTTTTAGCCCGTTCAATGTCGTTCTTTTCCTGCCACGCTACCACAAAATAGTACCTAAACCTGACGTGCTCGATGTAGAAGGACCCTCAACGGACCAGATTAAGTTGTTGTGGGGTTATTTCCATCGAAACTTTAAGGACATTGCACTAAAACACATCGCTTATCCAAAGGTTGTGCCAAACAAGGTGAGGAATGTGTTTATTCACCAAGTTTCTAAACTTTTCCCACGAAAAGGTTGGATGCTCCATGACGCAGCACGCGTGAGTGCCACTATTGGGCCTTGTAGAATGTCTCCGTTGCCAGATATCAGTCGAAAGGGCATCTGTTATGATGGAAATGCATGACAACATGGAATTTGAAGATAGTTTATTAGCCCGTTCAATGTTGTTCTTTTCCTGCCTCGCTACCACAAATTAGTACCTAAACCTGACGTGCTCGATGTAGAAGGACCCTCAACGGACCAGATTAACTTGTTGTGGGGTTATTTCCATCGAAACTTTAAGGACATTGCCCTAAAACGCATCGCCTATCCAAAGGTTGTGCCAAATAATGTGAGGAATGTGTTTATTCACCAAGTTTCTAAACTATTGCCCCGAAAATGTTGCATGCTCCATGACATAGCATGCATGAGTGCCACTCCAGGGCCTTGTAGAAAGTCTCCGTTGCCAGAGATCAGTCGAAAGGATATCCGTTATGATGCAAACACTTGACAACATGGAATTTGAAGAGAGTTTTTTAGCTCGTCCAATGTCGTTCTTTCCTTGCCACGCTACCACAAATTAGTTCCTAAACCTGACGTGCTCGGTGTAGAAGGGCCCTCAACGGACCAGATTAACTTGTTGCGTGGTTTTTTCCATCAAAAAATTAAGGACATTACACTAAAACGCATCGCTTATCCAAAGGTTGTGCCAAATAAGGTGAGGAATGTGTTTATTCACCAAGTTTCTAAACTTTTCCCACGAAAAGGTTGGATGCTCCATGACGCAGCACACATGAGTGCAACTCCAGGGCGTTGTAGAACGTCTCTGTTGCCAGATATCAGTCGAAACGACATCCGTTATGATGGAAATGCATGACAACATGGAATTTGAAGATAATTTTTTAGCACGTTCAATGTCGTTCTTTTCCTGCCACGCTACCACAAATTAGTTCCTAAACCTGACGTGCTTGGTGTAGAAGGACCCTCAACGGACCAGATTAACTTGTTGTGGGGTTATTTCCATCGAAACATTAAGGACATTGCACTAAAACGCATCGCTTATCCAAAGGTTGTGCCAAACAAGGTGAGGTATGTGTTTATTCACCAAGTTTCTAAACTTTTCCCACGAAAAGGTCGGATGCTCCATGACGCAGCACGCATGAGTGCCACTATTGGGCCTTGTAGAATGTCTCCGTTGCCAGATATCACTCGAAACGACATCCGTTATGATGGAAATGCATGACAACATGGAATTTTAAGATTGTATTTTAGCCCGTTCAATGTCGTTCTTTTGCTGCCACGCTACCACAAATTAGTACCTAAACCTGACGTGCTCGGTGTAGAAGGACCCTCAACGGACCAGATCAACTTGTTGTGGGGTTATTTCCATCGACACATTAAGGACATTGCACTAAAACACATCGCTTATCCAAAGGTTGTGCCAAACAAGGTGAGGAATGTGTTTATTCACCAAGTTTCTAAACTTTTCCCACGAAAAGGTTGGATGCTCCATGACGCAGCACGCATGAGTGCCACTATTGGGCCTTGTAGAATGTCTCCGTTGCCAGATATCAGTCGAAACGACATCCGTTATGATGGAAATGCATGACAACATGGAATTTGAAGAGAGTTTTTAAGCCCGTTCAATGTCATTCTTTTCCTCCCACGCTTCCACAAATTAGTCCCTAAACCTGACGTGCTCGGTGTAGAAGGACCCTCAACGGACCAGATTAACTTGTTGTGGGGTTATTTCCATTGAAACATTAAGGACATTGCACTAAAACGCATCGCTTATCCAAAGGTTGTGCCAAACAAGGTGAGGAATGTGTTTATTCACCAGGTTTCTAAACTTTTCCCACGAAAAGGTTGGATGCTCCATGACGCAGCACGCGTGAGTGCCACTATTGGGCCTTGTAGAATGTCTCCGTTGCCAGATATCAGTCGAAACGACATCAGTTATGATGGAAATGCATGACAACATGGAATATGAAGAGAGTTTTTTAACCCGTCCAATGTCGTTCTTTCCTTGCCACGCTACAACAAATTAGTTCCTAAACCTGACGTGCTCGGTGTAGAAGGGCCCTCAACGGACCAGATTAACTTGTTGTGTGGTTTTTTCCATCAAAAAATTAAGGACATTACACTAAAACGCATCGCTTATCCAAAGGTTGTGCCAAATAAGGTGAGGAATGTGTTTATTCACCAAGTTTCTAAATTTTTCCCCCGAAAAGGTTTGATGCTCCATGACGCAGCACGCATGAGTGCAACTCCAGGGCGTTGTAGAATGTCTCTGTTGCCAGATATCAGTCGAAACGACATCCGTTATGATGGAAATGCATGACAACATGGAATTTGAAGATAATTTTTTAGCCCGTTCAATGTCGTTCTTTTCCTGCCACGCTACCACAAATTAGTTCCTAAACCTGACGTGCTCAGTGTAGAAGGACCCTCAACGGACCAGATTAACTTGTTGTGGGGTTATTTCCATCGAAACTTTAAGGACATTGCCCTAAAACGCATCGCCTATCCAATGGTTGTGCGAAACAATGTGAGGAAAGTGTTTATTCGCCAAGTTTCTAAACTATTGCCCCAAAAAGGTTGCATGCTCCGCGACGTAGCATGCAAGAGTGGCACTCCAGGGCCTTGTAGAATGTCTCTGTTGCCAGATATTGGCCGAAACGACATCCGTTAGGATGGAAATGCTTGACAACATGGAATTTGAAGAGAGTTTTTTAGCCCGTCCAATGTCGTTCTTTCCCTGCCACGCTACCACAAATTAGTTCCTAAACCTGACGTGCTCGGTGTAGAATGGCCCTCAACGGACCAAATTAACTTGTTTTGGGGTTATTTCCATCGAAACTTTAAGGACATTGCACTAAAACGCATCGCTTATCCAAAGGTTGTGCCAAACAAGGTGAGGAATGTGTTTATTCACCAAGTTTCTAAACTTTTCCCACGAAAAGGTTGGATGCTCCATGACGCAGCACACATGAGTGCCACTGTTGGGCCTTGTAGAATGTCTCCGTTGCCAGATATCAGTCGAAACGACATCCGTTATGATGGAAATGCATGACAACATGGAATTTGAAGATAGTTTTTAAGCCCGTTCAATGTCGTTCTTTTCCTCCCACGCTTCCACAAATTAGTACCTAAACCTGACATGCTCAGTGTAGAAGGACCCTCAACGGACCAGATTAACTTGTTGCGGGGTTATTTCCATCGAAACTTTAAGGACATTGCACTAAAACGCATCGCTTACGCAAAGGTTGTGATAAACAAGGTGAGGAATGTGTTTATTCACCAGGTTTCTAAACTATTGCCCCGAAAAGTTTGCATGCTCCATGACGTAGCACGCATGAGTGCCACTCGAAGGCCTTGTAGAATGTCTCCGTTGCCAGAGATCAGTGGAAAGGATATCCGTTACGATAGAAATGCTTGACGACATGGAGTATGAAGAGAGTTTTTTAGCCCGTCCAATGTCGTTCTTTCCCTGCGACGCTACCACCAATTAGTTTCTAAACCTGACGTGCTCGGTGTAGAAGGGCCCTCAACGGACAAGATTAACTTGTTGTGGGGTTATTTCCATCGAAACTTTAAGGACATTGCACTAAAACGAATCGCTTATCCAAAGGTTCTGCCAAACAAGTTGAGGAATGTGTTTATTCACCAAGTTTCTAAACTTTTCCCACAAAAAGGTTGGATGCTCCATGACGCAGCACGCATGAGTGCCACTATTAGGCCTTGTAGAATGTCTCCGTTGCCAGATATCAGTCGAAACGACATCTCTTATGATGGAAATGCATGACAACATGGAATTTGAAGATAGTTTTTTAGCCCGTTCAATGTCGTTCTTTTCCTGCCACGCTACCACAAATTAGTACCTAAACCTGACGTGCTCGGTGTAGAAGGACCCTCAACGGACCAGATTAACTTGTTGTGGGGTTATTTCCATCGAAACTTTAAGGACATTGCACTAAAACGCATCGCTTATGCAAAGGTTGTGCCAAACAAGGTGAGGAATGTGTTTATTCACCAGGTTTCTAAACTTTTCCCACGAAAAGGTTTGCATGCTCCATGACTTAGGACACATGAGTGCCACTCCAAGGCCTTGTAGAATGTCTCAGTTGCCAGATATCAGTTGAAACGACATCCGTTATGATGGAAATGCATGACAACATGGAATTTGAAGAGAGTTTTTAAGCCCGTTCAATGTCATTCTTTTCCTCCCACGCTTCCACAAATTAGTACCTAAACCTGACGTGCTCAGTGTAGAAGGACCCTCAACGGACCAGATTAACTTGTTGTGGGGTTATTTCCATAGAAACTTTAAGGACATCGCACTAAAACGCGTCGCTTATGCAAAGGTTGTGCCAAACAAGGTGAGGAATGTGTTTATTCACCAGGTTTCTAAACTATTGCCCCGAAAAGTTTGCATGCTCCATGACGTAGCACGCATGAGTGCCACTCGAAGGCCTTGTAGAATGTCTCCGTTGCCAGAGATCTGTGGAAAGGATATCCGTTACGATGGAAATGCTTGACAACATGGAATTTGAAGAGAGTTTTTTAGCTCGTCCAATGTCGTTATTTCCCTGCGACGCTACCACCAATTAGTTTCTAAACCTGACGTGCTCGGTGTAGAAGGGCCCTCAACGGACCAGATTAACTTGTTGTGGGGTTATTTCCATCGAAACTTTAAGGACATTGCACTAAAACGAACCGCTTATCCAAAGGTTCTGCCAAACAAGTTGAGGAATGTGTTTATTCACCAAGTTTCTAAACTTTTCCCACAAAAAGTTTGGATGCTCCATGACGCAGCACGCATGAGTGCCACTATTGGGCCTTGTAGAATGTCTCCGTTGCCAGATATCAGTCGAAACGACATCGTTATGATGGAAATGCATGACAACATGGAATTTGAAGAGTAGTTTTTTAGCCCGTTCAATGTCGTTCTTTTCCTGCCACGCTACCACAAATTAGTACCTAAACCTGACGTGCTCGGTGTAGAAGGACCCTCAACGGACCAGATTAACTTGTTGTGGGTTATTTCCATCGAAACTTTAAGGACATTGCACTAAAACGCATCGCTTATCCAAAGGTTGTGCCAAACAAGGTGAGGAATGTGTTTATTCACCAAGTTTCTAAACTTTTCCCCCGAAAAGGTTGCATGCTCCATGACGTAGCACGCATGAGTGCCACTCCAGGGCCTTGTAGAATGTCTCCGTTGCCAGATATCAGTCGAAACGACATCCGTTATGATGGAAATGCATGACAACATGGAATTTGAAGAGAGTTTTTTAGCCCGTTCAATGTCTTCTTTTCCTGCCACGCTACCACAAATTAGTTCCTAAACCTGACGTGCTCGGTGTAGAAGGACCCTCAACGGACCAGATTAACTTGTTGTGGGGTTATTTCCATCGAAACTTTAAGGACATTGCACTAAAACGCATCGCTTATCCAAAGGTTGTGCCAAACAAGGTGAGGAATGTGTTTATTCACCAAGTTTCTAAACTTTTCCCACGAAAAGGTTGGATGCTCCATGACGCAGCACGCATGAGTGCCACTATTGGGCCTTGTAGAATGTCTCCGTTGCCAGATATCAGTCGAAACGACATCTGTTATGATGGAAATGCATGACAACATGGAATTTGAAGATAGTTTTTTAGCCCGTTCAATGTGTTCTTTTCCTGCCACGCTACCACAAATTAGTACCTAAACCTGACGTGCTCGGTGTAGAAGGACCCTCAACGGACCAGATTAACTTGTTGTGGGGTTATTTCCATCGAAACTTTAAGGACATTGCCCTAAAACGCATCGCTTATCCAAAGGTTGTGCCAAACAAGGTGAGGAATGTGTTTATTCACCAAGTTTCTAAACTTTCCCCGAAAAGTTTGCATGCTCCATGACATAGCACGCATGAGTGCCACTCAGGGCCTTGTAGAATGTCTCCGTTGCCAGAATCAGTCGAAACGGATATCCGTTATGATGGAAATGCTTGACAACATGGAATTTGAAGAAGTTTTTTAGCCGTCCAATGTCGTTCTTTTCCTGCCACGCTACCACAAATTAGTTCCTAAACCTGACGTGCTCGGTGTAGAAGGGCCCTCAACGGACCAGATTAACTTGTTGTGGTGGTTATTTCCATCGAAATTAAGGACATTCACTAAAACGCATCGCTTATCCAAAGGTTGTGCCAAAAAGGTGAGGAATGTGTTTATTCACCAAGTTTCTAAACTTTTCCCACGAAAAGGTTGGATGCTCCATGACGCAGCACGCATGAGTGCCACTCCATGGGCCTTGTAGAATGTCTCCGTTGCCAGATATCAGTCGAAACGACATCCGTTATGATGGAAATGCATGACAACATGGAATTTGAAGATATTTTTTAGCCCGTTCAATGTCGTTCTTTTCCTGCCACGCTACCACAAATTAGTTCCTAAACCTGACGTGCTCGGTGTAGAAGGACCCTCAACGGACCAGATTAACTTGTTGTGGGGTTATTTCCATCGAAACTTTAAGGACATTGCCCTAAAACGCATCGCCTATCCAATGGTTGTGCGAAACAATGTGAGGAAAGTGTTTATTCGCCAAGTTTCTAAACTATTGCCCCAAAAAGGTTGCATGCTCCGCGACGTAGCACGCAAGAGTGGCACTCCAGGGCCTTGTAGAATGTCTCTGTTGCTAGATATTGGCCGAAACGACATCCGTTAGGATGGAAATGCTTGACAACATGGAATTTGAAGAGAGTTTTTTAGCCCGTGCAATGTCGTTTTTTCCCTGCCACGCTACCACAAATTAGTTCCTAAACCTGACGTGCTCGGTGTAGAATGGCCCTCAACGGACCAAATTAACTTGTTTTGGGGTTATTTCCATCGAAACTTTAAGGACATTGCACTAAAACGCATCGCTTATGCAAAGGTTGTGCCAAACAAGGTGAGGAATGTGTTTATTCACCAAGTTTCTAAACTATTGCCCCGAAAAGGTTGTATGCTCCTGTTGGCGTAGAATTTCGACCCGTCCAGCAACCAAACGGGTTCCGCGTTACCACGGCGGCCTGGGAGATCTGCTTAGCTCCAGTGCAGGTCCAAATGGCTTGCCTAGTCATAAGTAGAGTGTGCCAGTTGATTTGATCTGCAATCAACAAGAAACAAGCGAACCAAGTCAAAAAACAATGGCCGATCGGTCGGTAGACCGATGACACATTGTCATAGCCCAGCCGATAGGGCAAAGCTATATCGGCTAACTTAGAAAACATGTAAGACATGAATCTAATCTTATCGGCCTTCATTGATATGTAGACTTCAACTAATAATACCGGCCGATAAGGATGACAAAGATAACTACACCAGCTAGTACTCTAGTGCAACCTTATACGAACCAATCGGCCAGTATAAACACATCAACCATAAAGAGATCTTAAGATTACTTCATGATCAACACATTTATACTTATCGATCTGTACGTATAAGTGGCAAACATATGCAAGAAACATGAAGCAATCACATATGTTAGATAAGACCGGCTAAAACCCCGGTACTATCCTTAATTACAACCGAAAAACAGGCTTTGTGTTAGATCTCAAAACAGGACTAAGGTCGATGGCAACTCGAAGTGTGAATTGATACTTAACACAAAGAAAATCAAGTCGTCGATTGCTTTTGGGGATGACAGATGCATTGAATAATCTAGCCAAGCATGACAATTAAACCATCGTCGGCAATAAACCCTAAAGCGAGTAAACCGCTGGCAAGGCTTAATCGAGATACCTGTCAAAACTATCCAAGACATGATAATCGACGATCACATCATCGAGGCTTAACGTGTCTAAAGCGACATGCTAGCCCCGACGATGCAGATCGTCGGGGACGAGTTCTTACCTCTGCTCCGAGGAAACAAGAACTCGTCGAAGAAAACCTCTTGCGAGGGTTGGCGATGCGCCGAAATTAGATTGATTTTGTTGTGTGATTGATTGAGAGAGAGATCTCATGTACAAACTATCGGGATATTTATACCCGAGGTTACAACAGAACCCTTGTAGGGCACGATCTTATCTACAACTAACAAACAAGTCTTTGCGACAGACTCTAGCCACAGATTAGATCTAAACTACCTAATTTACAAGATACAATTGCCTAAAACCGAGCTTTATCTCTATTTGGCAACTTCCTTGAAGCTTACTTTGAGCCCAGACCAAGCCCACGTTGACACTGTCAACTCACAACCCGTATCGGCCCATGACTAAACCAAATCCGTATCGGCCGATATGCCTTTTATAACAACACTCCCCAAGTCCGATACGGTTACCGGGTCCGATACGAAGCCTGGTCCGACTCCAACTCAATCCTTCCTCTCTGCTGCGGTTTCCTCTTTCCTTTCCAAGTCGATTACCAGAATCCGTCGTTAACACATGCCCCCCAATTCCGCTTCATTATATAATGTGGCGGAATTAGCTCCAGGGAACTCATTGACTCTTTGCTAGGTCTAACCTGAAAACCGCACAGATCCAGATTCGAACACTTTCGCCGCCGATTCGACAAACCCCTCGTGTTCTTCAATTCTGGCGACCCCTCGACGTCTCGTCAACATCGACCCCCTTCACAGTGACCCCTCCAACAACGATGGCCTCCGCCCCGTTCTACGCCTCCGAGATCCCTGCGATAAGTCAATTCCTTCAAAGCCCGCATTATTACCGTTTCCGCCGATTTCCCTAAGTTAGGTTTTTACTTTCTGCCCGCCTCAGGCCTTATATTTTCATCGTCGTTCTCACGTTTTAGGTCTTCAAAAACCAAATCTTGATTCCCACTGATGATAAGTCCCATCGCTTCCTCTTGGGCCCCATGGGCGACTGCGACCCAACCTGGCTCATCAACGCCGAAACAGACAGAATTCCTTTCAGGCAAGCCAAACCCACTGTCTCGGCGTGGAAGCATACCTTCAGATCATGGCCATCAAAGCTAAACGGATACAGGACCTGGCACAAAAGGATTGCTGCCGTCAAACAAGTCCACTGGGACGAGATTGGAATCGGCCAATGCATAACTCTGTCCCTGGCCGATACCAAGAAGAATGAGCCGCTAACGTCAGCTGCCAGCTACTTCTGGTCAAGTACCTTGAACGCCTTTATGTTCAAGCATGGTCCGATGACCCCAACTCTCATAGATATCAAGGTACTCACGGGATTGGACATCAGCTCCGAGATCAACCCCTTCAGCCTCCTGGTAAACAGCAGCCATAAGTTGAAGACCAAGAAAATCGGAGGCTGGTCCGGATATATCTCTGAACACATGGAACAGGGATCGGTCTCAGAGCAAGAACACGTAGCTTTCCTGACACTGTGGTTGGAGAGATTTGTCTTCTGCGGATCGACCTGTGGCCCCACTACAAACTGTCAACACTTGGCTCAAGCTTTGGTCGACAAGAGACAAATCCCCTTGGGCCGATACCTTCTAGGAGCTGTATATCGGCTACTCCATGTTTCCACACAAGACTTGATGCTAAAACAGACTGTGACTCATGGAGGACCATGGTGGTTCGTTCAACTCTGGCTAACCATATACACCAACACCATGGTTGATCGGCCACCTCTATCAGATTCTCGCTTTCCATCAAAATATGCCGATCACGAAGACCCCAGGAACAGAAGATGCATGTCTTACGGGGAAGCAGCCTCCATCTACCCCGGCACAGATCAATCGGCCGATGACATAGCTACATGGTTCATTCGCTTCTTCACCGGCCCTCCATCAGCCAAGATGGATATGTTTGTCTATACATCGGACCAAGACTTCGAGCTTCCAGATGATCTGCAACTGAGCTTAATAAATGATGACATGGAATCAAGGGAATTATTCATGATCGGCCTTACTCCATGCCTGCTCCCAGTAGGCGTCTTTCAAGGAAGGAGCACCAGCTTGTCCTATGAGTTTTACACCCCAATGACAGCTGCTAGACAATGCGGGCTCGGACAACTTCCCATTAGCTTGCATCTCCATAAGCTCCTAGAGAGCAGAGGCACAGTCCCATCGGCCCTGATCATGAACAAAGCAATGGAAATCGAGCTCCCCAATCTTGGTGACTGCGATCGGCTGCATCTGAATGCCTTTGTGCACATTAACTTCCAAACTTGGTGGCAAGAGTGGGCCGCTCACATCTTTCATCAATCGGCCAGGTTCTATGTGACAGAACTTATCCAAGGCATCAGCCCTCAAGTCCCGGATGAGCCGATTCCATCTGTGAGCAACAGTGGACGGAAGATCTTCTACGCTCAAGCCGTAGCTCCATCGGGGTCAACCATTTTAGAATCTATCATCGGCCTTACTGCCCCAAAAGTGGCGTCACTTCTCCAAGGTCCGATGCTTAAAGAAAACCCCAAGAGGAAAGCGCCGGCCAAAGGCAAATCGCAGAAAGCCAGCAAGAAAGCCAAAACCGATGACCAGGCCGATGCCGAAGAGCTAGACCCCTCCTTGGAAGAATTCCTCGAAGAACAAGTGATGGAGGAGGAAGTCGATGCAGCAGCGGCCGATGCACACGAAGAAGAAAACCCGTCGGTCGAAACCACCCAAGAGCCATCGGCCGAAGCCACGGAGATCCCACCGGCCGATGACCAAGATGATGCCCCGCAACCAAGAAGGACCAGACATGCAGTTCGCAAGGTCAATATAATCCCTGCTCTGTGTATACATAATCTCCTTGTGCTGTCACACTTTAACTTCACATCCTTTTCAGGCTGCGGTGTCATCTGTGTTGAAGGAGAGAACTCAATCGGCCCCTTTGCCAAGATCCAAGAAAACAACTTTACAACGACGCGAACGAGCCAAGGCACGATTGAGAACCCCTTCTCCTTCTCCACCACCCTCTCCGACTGTCTCGGTAAGAGTTGATTTTTTGCATTATTTCTCCAATCACGTAACCCTATTCACCAATTTCCTGCTTCTTCAGCCTAGGGCTCTATCACCTTCACCACATCGGCCAGCCCCCTCGCCTGTTATGTCGACAAAACAAAGGAAGGCCGATGTAAGCACCACCAATGCTCCAACACAGGTAACCATGATTACCCTGATCCTCTTTCTGCCGATTCCTGATTAACAAGGCTAACCTCGACCCATGTTGATACTTGCAGAACCTAGCCGATATGTTCTCCTTCGATATCGGCCAGTTCCTTGATGATGAGGATAAGGAACTGCCCAGCACAGCCAGGGCACCAATCTCTGATGATCTGAAGAGTCGGCTGACCGATATTGGGAATCGGCTAGAAGCCTCGCTGGAGTGTTTGGTAGAAGACTGCTCCTCCATCAGAGTCAGGGTACAAGAAATCCAAGACGAACTGCCCGAAGACCTGATGGAAATCCTTACGCCAGCCATCTTCCTGGAACAATACCGATTCAAGCTTTTCAGGGCAAAGGAAAGACTTGCAGAGCGACGACAGCGCGAACAACTGGAATCGGCCCTGTCCGCTAGCAAAGCTCAAGTGAATGCCGACAAGACCAGGTTGGACGAGCTAGCGGTGGAGCCGATTGTGCTGAAAAATAGGCTTGAAGAACTCCGTCGCCTCGAGGCAGAGCTAGAATTGAAGCTGGCTGCTACACGCCAAGAAATCCAGGAAGTCGAAGCCGGGATAGCTGCATCACCCAAGGTCATAGAAGATCAGACGGCAAAGCTCAAGGCGTCGGCCAAGTACCTCGCGACCCTAAGCAAATCACTGAAACCAATCCCAGGGACGATGGCCGATGATGCCCAGGCTATCGAAGACGTTGAACAGATTCGTCGTAAAGCCATTGCTGCTATTACAGACTTCATAGGGTGATGCAGCATATGTTATTTCCATATTCTATAACCATACACCTTATCGGCCATGCAGCCGAATTTGTTTTGAAAATTCCAGCCTAATTTATTGCTTCTGAAATCCTCTCATACCTTATCGGCCGTGCAGTCGAATATGTTTTGAAAATTCAAGACATATATATCTTTAACATGAACAATCCCATTATAAGCAATCTCATCAGCCAGAGAGCCGAAGTCAATCGCCAAACTGAAAAATCCTTGAAAATTCTTGTATAAACAATCGCATCGGCCAGAAAGCCGAAGTCAATCGCGTTTTGAAACCTTGAAAATTCCTATATATGCCCCCCAAATTTTGGAAGATGAGGGCTCATATTCTGAAATTTGAACTAAGGGCGATAGTATTTATCGGCCATCTAAAGACGATGCTTGACTACATCGGCTGTGATCATAAATCGGCTAGAGGGCCGATCATGAGTCAATCCAGATACTGGGATAATATTGTTTCAAGTATTTGCCATTGAGAGCTTGTCCATAAATCTCGCCATCTAATCCCTTGAGCAGATAGGCATTGTGAGGAAAACATCGATGAATTAGAAAAGGGCCTTCCCAATTAGGTGACCATTTGCCGAATTTATTATCTCTGGAGCCAATCGGCATTATCAATTTCCACACAAGGTCTCCTTCCTCAAACGATTTGGCAACCACCTTTTTATTATAATGACGGGCCACTCTATCTTTATCACGCTTGATTTTCTCTAAGGCCCGTAATCGAACATGTGCCAAATCATCCAATTCATCAACCATAAGATTATGATACTCATCGGCTGTCAAGTCGTCTTGCAAAGCAATCCTTCTTGAGCCGACGGCAGTTTCCCACGGCAGTACAGCTTCATGCCCGTAGACCAGTTGATAGGGAGGCACTTGGATTGCACCATGGCAAGCCATCCGATACGCCCAAAGGGAATCGGCCAGCGTTGTATGCCATTGCCTCGGCTGTTCGTCGATTTTCCTCTTGATTAATTTGATTAAAGACTTGTTGGAAGCCTCTGCCTGCCCGTTAGCCTGCGCATAGTAAGGAGAAGAATTGAGCAATCTGATGCCCATGCTGTCAGCAAATCGGACGAACTCGTCAGACACGAAGATTGATCCCTGATCTGTAGTTATTGTCTGAGGTAACCCAAACCGATATATGATATGCTCTTTGACGAACTGAATAGCGTCTTTGGAATCAACCTTCTTGAGAGGAACGGCCTCAACCCACTTTGTGAAGTAATCTGTAGCCACTAATATATACTTGTGTCCCTTACTTGATGGTGGGTTAATCTGGCCGATCATATCTATTCCCCATCCTCGAAACGGCCACGGCTTTATGATTGGATGCATAACCGATGCCGGTGCTCTCTGAATTGCTCCAAATTTCTGACAATCCTGACATCCTTTATAATACTTGAAGCAATCTTCTAGCATGGTTGGCCAAAAATATCCGACGCGCTTCATCAGCCATTTCATTTTATGGGCCGATTGATGGGTGCCACAAATCCCTTCATGTACTTCGCTCATAACGGTCTTAGCCTCCTCAGGACCTAGGCATTTGAGTAGGACACCATCAACCGTCCGATAATATAGGTTATCGTCCAATAAGACATAGTGTAAAACTTTATATTTCATTCTGCGTGACGCCGATTGGGAAGGGTTTCTCAAATACTCAATGATATCAAACCTCCAGTCATCGGCGTGCACGAGAGCAATCTGAATTGGAACGTCTTTAGCCATCGGCCTGTATCCCGATGCCCCCTGAGCTAAATCATTGGCTTCGAAATTCTGCTTCCTGGGTATGTGCCTCATCGTTACGATCCGGAAACCGTGTAATAACTCTTTGCACTCCTCATTGTAGACTTTGAGAATATCGTCTCTGCACTCATACTCCCCAGAAAGTTGACTAATTACTAGCTGTGAATCACCAATGATTTCCACGGCATCGGCCTCGACTTCTTGTAATAACTGCAAGCCTTTACGCACCGCTTCATATTCTGCTTGATTGTTGGTATAATAAGGCTTGATAGTGAAAGCGAACTCAAAACTTGCCCCCCGAGGGGATATGATGACTAGGCCGATACCGCAACCGTGTCTGCAGACGGATCCATCGAAATATAACGTCCATGGCACAATGTCTGCATATGCGACTGAGTCATCTCTATGTTGAACGATGAAATCGGCCAGGGCTTGTCCTTTGATCGCTTTGGCCGATTCATATCGAAGATCAAACTCTGTTAAAGCAAAGATCCACTTCCCGACTCGTCCTTTCAACACAGGGGCCGATAGCATGTATTTCATCACATCGGCCTTGCTCACCACTATGCACTCGTTGGAAAGCAGGTAATGCCTCAATTTAGTACATGAAAAATATAAACAAAGGCATAATTTCTCCACCGGCGTGTACCTTGTCTCAGCGTCTAACATTCTCCTGCTGAGATAAAAAATAGCTCTTTCCTTGCCGTTAACATCTTGAACCAAGACTGAGCCGATGGATTTCTCATCGGCTGACAAGTACAATTTGAATGGGACTCCTTTTTGTGGAGGAATTAAGACCGGCGGAGAAGTTAAATATTCTTTGATATCGTCTAGCGCTTTCTGTTGCTTGTCACCCCATATGAATTCTTCGTCGTCCTTTATTTTCAACAGTGGAGTGAATGGCTCTATACGGCCCGACAAATTTGATATAAAACGCCGGACGAAGTTGATCTTGCCAAGCAGAGACTGTAACTTGGTCTTGTTTTCTGGAGGCTTGATTTTCTTGATGGCATCGATGTTCTTCTGTGTGATTTCAATCCCCCTTTCATGGACCAAGAAACCCAAAAACTGACCGGCCGATACGCCAAAGGCACATTTGTTAGGGTTCAACTTCAAACCATATTTCCTTGCCCTTTCTAGTACCTTGCGTAAGTCGGCCAAGTGCATATCATGTTCTCTTGACTTTACGACGACATCGTCTATATAAACTTCAATCAGAGAGCCAATAAGATCATGAAAAATGTAATTCATAGCCCTCTGATACGTAGCTCCAGCATTCTTCAAACCAAATGTCATGACGACCCATTCATATAGGCCGATTGCCCCTGGGCACCTGAAGGCTGTCTTATGAATGTCCTCTTTAGCCATAAAGATCTGGTTGTAACCCGCGTTTCCGTCCATGAAACTAATGATCTTATGCCCAGAAGCAGCGTCGACTAGCAAATCGGCCAACGGCATAGGGTACTCGTCTTTGGGCGTCGCCTTATTTAGATCTCTGAAATCGACGCATACCCTTAGCTTGCCGTTCTTTTTCAATACCGGAACTATGTTGGAGACCCACTCCGCGTATCGGCAGGGCCTGATAAAGTTGGCGTCGTAAAGTCTTGTGATCTCTGCTTTTATGGCTTCGTGCATATCGGCCTTAAACCTCCGAGGAGCTTGCTTAAAAGGCCGATAGCCTTGTTTGATTGGTAGCCGATGTTCTACAATCGATCGGCTTAATCCTGGCATCTCATGGTATTCCCATGCAAAACAATCTCTGAATTCTTTCAAAAGATCTATCAAATTATTCTTGTATTCCTTTGGCAAATTAGCGCTTACATACGTCGGCCTAGGCCTATCACCTATTCCTATATCAATTTCTTCCAATTCATCGGCCGACGTAAAACCTTGTCCCAACTTGCCGTCTAACTCATCCACCGCGTCATCTGTGTAGGGGTCATTGTCAACGGCGGATGGTGCATCTTCGCTAAAGTAACCGCTTGTCTTGGTCTTCAATTGTCTCGATGTCGCAGTCGGTTACCTTGAGGAAATCGGCGTCCCAGACTCGCCCGGACAAGCAGTCGATTCCCTCCATCTCCCAAACTGCGAGATCGGCATTGGCGACATGTACTGACCGATCGGCCTGCACGATCTCGACTTGGTCCCCTTGCCATTGCATGAGGCATTGGTGCATTGTTGAAGGGACACAGCAATTTGCATGGATCCAATCTCGTCCCAACAACAAGCTGTAGGAACCCTTTCCATCGAAGACGAAGAAGGTGGTGGGAATTGTTTTGCTGCCCACGGTGAGCTCCACGTTCAGGACCCCCTTCGCCTCGGATGCGTTGCCACCGAAGTCCTTTAATACCATATTTGTCTTGATAAGATCCTCAGGTACTTTTCCAAGCTTCCTGAAGGTTGTGTATGGCATTAAATTGACTGCTGCGCCACCATCGACCAGCATCTTCGTCATCGGCCGCCCGTTGATGAATCCTTTGATGTACAACGGCCGTAGATGTCTGTGGCTGGCGTCAACTGGCTTGTCGAAGATAGCTTGGTCTGGTGACAAGCGTAGCCTGGCTGAACCTTGTTCATCATCGGCCATCGCTTCATCGGCCGCCTGCACACTGTATTCTGCTGGCAATACAAACACCATGTTAACAGGCGCCGATGTCATTTTTTTACCTTTTGAAGCTGAGTAGCCCTGAGCTGTATTGGAGGTGCCCTCATCGGCCCTGGCCACCGTGGATTTTATCCTCCACTCTTTTTTGGTCTTGGTGGGCCGATGGGGTATTTCAGCTTGTTGCTCTTGGATTTGCTCTTTCCTCCTTAACCTCTGAACCCACCGCTTCTGTGTCTTGGTGAATACATCGCTTGGGCACCATTGGGGGTTCTGGACTTGCTCCTCATCTTCATCGTGTTGATCTTGGTGCATCGGCCCCAGCCTTTCATGCACGGATTTCCGTTGCTTGGCCGGCCGATGCGTTTGTCTGCTTGAGCTGCCCTGATAAGAATTTTCTACACCACTGCATGCAGGGCACTCCTGGATAGATGGCAACCTCATCCCTTCATTCCAGCAGAAGCGAAAAAACTCGCACTCCCAGTGTGGGTCGTAGGAGTTGTCTTGATCGGCTTGGTCTTGAGCTTGTTCCTCCCGCCTCCGCTGATATTTTCTGATCAGACCCTCAGAGGTCTGATGAGGCCGCTTGCCAGTCCGATGACCACCGCCATCGGCCCTGTCCGCCCGCACCATGTTGACTGGGAACGGGTGGCCTTCAATCTTCATCGGCCGCTTGGCATCATCGATTTTAATTCTGCCCTGCTCGATGGCCGATTGAATTTGTTGCCGGAAGATCTTGCATTCATTTGTATGGTGTGAATAGGAATTGTGCCACTTGCAATATCTCCTTTTCTTGATGTCTTCGGCCGATGGCAATACGTGACCTACTGGCAGTTGAATCTGCTTTTCTTGCAACAGCAGGTCAAATATCTTATCGGCCTTGTTGATGTCGAAATCATATTTATCTTCTTTATCTCCTTTCTTGGCCCACTGGCAAGTTGTTGATTTCTTCATCCGGGCCCACTCGGCTAGATCGACATCAGCGTCTTCATCATCTTCACCGTCGGAGGCATACTGATAAACTGTGTTAATCTTCTTCGCAAACTTCTTTGCCTCCTGGAATCGCTGCTCGTGGGCCGATACTCGTTGTGCCAGCTGAGCTAGGCTATCAAATTCCTGCGAGGAGAACCTCTCGCGTATCGGCCCTAGCAATCCCTGAAATGCCAAGTCGGCCAACTGGGAATCGGTCAAACTGAGGCTGTAGCACCTGTTCCGTATGTCTCTAAACCTTTGTATATACTCTGAGACCGATTCATCCACTCGTTGCCTAATGGCAGTCAGATCAGACAGTTTCATCTCTTGTACGCCGTTGTAGAAATACCTGTGAAACTGTTTCTCCAGATCTATCCATCCTTTGATGGAATTGCAGGGTAAAGAAGAAAACCACGTGAACACAGACCCTGATAAGGACAGAGGGAAAAACATCACCCTCAACGCCTCGATAGCCGATGCCTCCCCGCACTGTGCTAGGAATCGGCTGACATGCTCGTACGTCGAAACGTTGTCCTGTCCCGAAAACTTGGAGAAGTCCGGGATCTTGTATCGGCCTGGTAATGGCACTCTGTCAAATTCCTCAGGATACGGGTGCCGATACACTGTAGAGTTCTCCTTGGGCTTCAAGCCGAATTGATCTTGCATCACTTCGGCTATCATATCGGCCCAGTACCTTGCGGGCCGATGTGGGAGGTCTTGCTGATATGATTGCTGCAAGCCCTCTGCTTGGTACTGCCTGGGGGAGTATGGCTGGTAATGGCGATCCAGATTCTGTGCGCCATGTTGTCCTGCGGTGTGCTGCTGGTAGCCTTGTGGCACGTTGTATGCAGCTTGAGGTGGAGGACTGTTGAACACCGGGGCTTGCGGTTGTCCGGCCGATGGCTGGATGACGGGAACTTGCTGCATCGGCTCAATCACTGGTTGCTTCCCCTTGGTCCACTGAGCATATTGCTTCTCCGTGATGTGCTGAGGGCTCCCCCCAGTCTGCCTGGCGAGGACCAACGGCAGTGTCGTTGTCGGCTACGCCGATGGGGGTGGCATCGACGTTGTTGGCTGAGCGGTGCTCCGGTCGTTCCTCAGGGTCCGATATGCGGGGAACTTATTTTCTGGCAAGAAAATCGGCCCCTGAGGCTTGTATTGGTGAATTGACCCGTCTAAGATCGATTTGACCGTATTGGTCAATGTATTCACCAGAATCCCCGATTGGTTAACTAGCGCAGAATGAACTGCGGAGTCAATCCTGTCTTGCAACGTCGGCGCTGCAGTATCTTCAGTGTTGACGGTGTGATCGTGCGCCACCGCCGACGTGTCAGCTCCATCTCCAGGACTCGGCATAACTACCTCGGATTTTTGGATCAAGGTGCCTTGCCGAGTCCTAGAATATGTTTGCAGGTACATATTCTGGAACTGCTCGACCAGATTTTCCATCTCAGCTTTTTGCTCTGCGTTGAGCTGGTCGGCGGTCACAGGGACGGTGTTCTCCTCGGCGATCTCGGCCTGCTTCGACATCTCGAGGTGATCTTGTTGTTGGTGAGAAGCTTGCGTTCGTGAGGTCCCACCAGGCGTGCCAAAAGCGTGTTGATGCAGAATTTCGACCCGTCCAGCAACTAAACGGGTTCCGCGTTACCACGGTGGCCTGGGAGATCTGCTTAACTCCAGTGCAGGTCCAAATGGCTTGCCTAGTCGTGCGCAGAGCGTGCCAGTTGATTTAATCTGCAATCAACAAGAAACAAGTAAACCAAGTCAGAAAACAATGGCCGATCAGCCGATAGACCGATGACACATTGTCATAGCCCAGCCGATAGGGCAAAGCTATATCGGCTCACTTAGAAAACATGTAAGACATGAATCTAATCTTATCGGCCTTCATTGATATGTAGACTTCAACTAATAATACCGGCCGATAAGGATGATAAAGATAACTACACCAGCTAGTACTCTAGTGCAACCTTATACGAACCAATCGGCCAGTATAAACACATCAACCATAAAGAGATCTTAAGATTACTTCATGATCAACACATTTATACTTATCGATCTGCACGTATAAGTGGCAAACAATTTGACAGGGTACCGTTGCCAGGCCGAAACAAGATCCCGGATTTCTCCAAGTTTTCGGGACAAGACAACGTCTCGACATATGAGCACGTCAGCCGATTCCTAGCACAGTGCGGGGAGGCATCGGCTATCGAGGCGTTTAGGGTGAGGTTTTTCCCTCTGTCCTTATCAGGGTCTGCGTTCACATGGTTTTCGTCCTTGCCCTGCAATTCCATCAGAGGATGGATAGATCTCAAGAAACAGTTTCATAGATATTTCTACAATGGTGTACAAGAAATGAAACTGTCAGATCTGACTGCCATCAGGCAACGAGTGGATGAATCGGTCCCTGAGTACATACAAAGGTTCAGAGACATACGCAACAGATGTTATAGCCTCAGTCTGACCGATTCCCAGCTGGCCGACCTGGCATTTCAGGGATTGCTAGGGCCGATACGCGAGAGGTTCTCCTCTCAGGAATTTGACAGCCTCGCTCAGCTGGCACAACGAGTATCGGCCCACGAACAGCGATTCCAGGAGGCAAAGAAGTTCGCGAAAAAGATTAACACTGTTTATCAGTATGCCTCCGACGGTGAAGATGATGAAGACGCTGATGTCGATCTAGCCGAGTGGGCCCGGATGAAGAAATCAACAACTTGCCAGTGGGCCAAGAAAGGAGATAAAGAGGATAAATATGATTTCGACATCAACAAGGCCGATAAGATATTTGACCTGCTGTTGCAAGAAAAGCAGATTCAACTGCCAGTAGGTCACATATTGCCATCGGCCGAAGACATCAAGAAGAGGAGATATTGCAAGTGGCACAATTCTTATTCACATCATACAAATGAATGCAAGATCTTCCGGCAACAGATTCAATCGGCCATTGAGCAAGGCAGGATTAAAATCGATGACGCCAAGCGGCCGATGAAGATTGAAGGCCACCCGTTCCCAGTCAACATGGTGCGGGCGGACAGGGCCGATGGCACTGGCCATCGGAACGGCAAGCAGCCTCATCAGACCTCTGAGGGCCAAATCAGAAAATACTAGCGGAGACAGGAGGAACAAGCCCAAGACCATGCCGATCAAGACAACTCCTACGATCCACATTGGGAGTGCGAGTTTTTCCGGTTCTGCTGGAATGAGGGAATGAGGAGTGCCCTACATGCAATGGCGCAGAAGATTCTTATCAGGGCAACTCAAGCAGGCAAGCGCATCGGCCGGCCAAGCAAAGAAAGTCTATGCATGAAAGGCTAGGGCCGATGCGCCAAGAACAACATACTAAAGACGAGGAGCAGGTCCAAAACCCCCAATGGTGTCCAAGCGACGTATTCACCAAGACGCAAAAACGGCGGGTTTAGAGGCTAAGGAGGAAGGAGCAAATACAGGAGCAACAAGCTGAGTTACCCCATCGGCCAGCCAAAAACCAAAAAGGAGTGGAGAATAAAGTCCACAGTGGTCAAGGCCGATGAGGGCACTTCCAATACGGCTCGGGCTTCCTCGGCTTCAAAAGGTAAAAGAATGGCATCGGCGCCTGTTAACATGGTGTTTATATTGGCAGCAGAATACAGCGTGCAGGCAGCCGATGAAGCGATGGCCGATGACGAACAATTTTCGGCCAGACTACAGTTGTCACCAGATCAAGCCATCTTCGACAAGCCAGTTGATGCCAGCTACAGACACTTACGGCCGTTATACATCAAGGGATTCATCAACGGGCGACCGATGACGAAGATGCTGGTCGATGGCGGCACGGCGGTCAATTTGATGCCATACACAACCTTCAGGAAGCTTGGAAAAGTACCTGAAGACCTTATCAAAACCAATATGGTATTAAAAGACTTCGGTGGCAACGCATCCGAGGCGAAGGGGGTCCTAAACGTGGAACTCATCGTGGGCAGCAAAACAATACCCACCACCTTCTTCGTCTTCGACAGAAAGGGTTCCTACAGCTTGTTGTTGGGACGGTATTGGATCCATGCAAATTGTTGCGTCCCTTCAACAATGCACCAGTGCCTCATGCAATGGCAAGGGGACCAGGTCGAGATCGTGCAGGCCGATCGGTCAGTACACGTGGCCAATGCCGATCTCGCAGTATGGGAGATGGAGGGAATCGACTGCTTGTCCGGACGAGTCTGGGACGCCGATTTCCTCAAGGTAACTGATTGTGACATCGAGACGATTGAAGATCAAGACAAGCAGTTACTTTAGCAAAGATGCACCATCCGCCGTTGAAGACGAACAAATTAGTCCCTACATAGATGATACGGTGGACGAGTTAGATGGCAAGTTGGGACAGGGTTTTACGTCGGCCGATGAACTGGAGGAGATTGATATAGGAATAGGTGATAGGCCTAGGCCGACGTATGTAAGTGCTAATTTGCCACAGGAATATAAGAATAATTTGATAGATCTTTTGAGAGAATTCATAGATTGTTTTGCATGGGAATATCATGAGATGCCAGGATTAAGCTGATCGATTGTAGAACATCGGCTACCAATCAAACCAGGCTATCGGCCTTTCAAGCAAGCTCCTCGGAGATTTAAGGCCGATATGCATGAAGCTATCAAAGCAGAGATCACAAGGCTTTACGACACCAACTTTATTAGACCATGCCGATACGCGGAGTGGGTCTCCAATATAGTTCCAGTATTGAAAAAGAACGGCAAGTTAAGGGTATGTATTGATTTCAGAGATCTAAATAAGGCAACACCAAAGGATGAGTACCCTATGCCATTGGCCGATTTGCTAGTCGATGTCGCATCTAGGCATAAGATTATCAGTTTCATGGATGGCAACGCGGGCTACAACCAGATTTTTATGGCCAAGGAAGACATTCACAAGACAGCTTTCAGATGCCCAAGGGCAATCGGCCTGTACGAGTGGGTTGTCATGACTTTCGGTTTGAAGAATGCTGGAGCTACGTATCAAAGGGCTATGAATTATATTTTTCATGATATTATCGGCTCTTTGATTGAAGTTTACATTGATGATGTCGTCGTGAAGTCAAGAGAGTATGATGTGCACTTGGCCGATTTACGCAAGGTACTAGAAAGGGCAAGGAAATATGGTTTAAAGATGAACCGTAACAAGTGTGCCTTTGGCATATCGGTCGGTCAGTTTTTGGGTTTCTTGGTCCATGAGAGGGGGATTGAAATTACACAGAAGAATATTGACACCATCCAGAAAATCAAGCCTCCAGAAAACAAGACCAAGTTACAATCTCTGCTCGGGAAGATCAACTTTGTCTGGCGTTTTATATCAAATCTATCAGGCAGAATAGAGCCGTTCACTCCACTATTGAGAGTTCATATGGGGTGATAAACAACAAAAGGCGCTAGACGATATCAAAGAGTATTTAACCTCTCCTCCGGTTCTAATCCCTCCACAGAAAGGGGTTCCATTCAAGCTGTACTTATCGGCCGATGAGAAATCCATCGGCTCAGTCTTGGTTCAAGATATTGATGGTAAGGAAAGAGCTATTTTTTATCTCAGTAGAAGGATGCTGGACGCCGAGACAAGGTACACGCCGGTGGAGAAATTATGTCTGTGTTTATACTTTTCATGTACTAAATTGAGGCATTATCTACTTTCCAACGAGTGCATTGTGGTGAGCAAGGCCGATGTGATGAAATACATGTTATCAGCCCCTGTGTTAAAAGGGAGAATTGGGAAGTGGATTTTTGCCTTAACAGAGTTTGATCTCCGATATGAATCGGCCAAAGCAGTCAACGGACAAGCCCTGGCCAATTTCATTGTTCAACACAGAGATGAATCAGTTGCATATGCAGATATTGTGCCATGGACATTGTATTTTGATGGATCCATCTGCAGACATGGATGCGGTATCGGCCTAGTCATCATATCCCCTCGGGGGGCAAGTTTTGAGTTCGCCTTTACTATCAAGCCTTATTATACCAACAATCAAGCAGAATATGAAGCGGTGCTTAAAGGCGTGCAGCTATTACAAGAAGTCGAGGCCGATTCCGTTGAGATCATTAGTGATTCACAGCTGGTAATTAATCAACTTTCTGGAGAGTATGAATGCAGAGATGATATTCTCAAGGTCTACCATGAAGAGTGCAAGGAGTTGCTACAAGGTTTCAGGATTGTGACGATGAGACATATACCTAGGAAGCAGAATCTTGAGGCCAATGATTTAGCTCAGGGAGCATCGGGATACAGGCCGATGGCTAACGATGTTCAGATTCAGATTGCTCTCGTGCATGCCGATGACTGGAGGTTCGATATCATCGAGTATTTGAGAAATCCTTCGCAATCGGCGTCACGACGAATGAAGTACAAAGTTTTACACTATGTCCTACTCGACGATGACCTGTATTATCGGGCGATTGATGGTGTCCTTCTCAAGTGCCTAGGTCCTGAGGAGGCTAAAATTGTTATGAGTGACGTACATGAAGGGATTTGTGGCACCCATCAATCGGCCCATAAAATGAGATGGCTGCTGAAGCGCGTCGGATATTTTTGGCCAACCATGCTAAAGGATTGTTTCAAGTATTATAAAGGTTGTCAGGATTGTCAGAAATTTGGAGCAATTCAGAGAGCACCGGCATCGGCTATGCATCCAATCATAAAGCCGTGGCCGTTTCGTGGATGGGGAATAGCTATGATCGGCCAGATTAACCCGCCATCGAGCAAGGGACAAATATATCTTGGTGGCTACAGATTACTTCACAAAGTGGGTTGAGGCTGTTCCCCTTAAGAAGGTTGATTCCAAAGACGCTATTCAGTTTGTCAAGGAGCACATCATATATCGGTTTGGGTTACCTCAGACAATAACCACCGATCAGGGATCAATCTTTGTGTCCGATGAGTTCGTCCAATTTGCCGACAGCATGGGCATCAAATTACTAAATTCTTCTCCTTACTACGCGCAAGCTAATGGGCAAGCAGAGGCTTCTAATAAGTCTTTGATCACGCTAATCAAGAGGAAAATCGATGAACAGCCGAGGCAATGGCATACGACACTGGCCGATTCCCTTTGGGCATATCGGATGGCTTGCCATGGTGCAATCCAAGTGCCTCCGTATCAGCTGGTGTATGGACATGAAGCTGTGCTGCCATGGGAAATCACCATCGGCTCGAGGAGGGCTGCTTTGCAAGATGACCTGACAGCCGATGAGTACCATAACCTTATGGTCGATGAGTTAGACGATTTGGCGCATGTCCGATTACGGGCCTTAGAGAAGATCAAACGTGATAAAGATAGAGTGTCCCGTCATTATAATAAAAAGGTTGTTGCCAAGTCATTTGAGGAAGGAGACCTTGTATGGAAATTAATAATGCCGATTGGTTCCAGAGATAATAAGTTTGGCAAGTGGTCACCTAATTGGGAAGGTCCTTTTCGAATTCATCGATGTGTTCCTCACAATGCCTATTTGCTCAAGGTATTAGATGGCGAGATTTATGGATGAGCTCTTAATGGCAAGTACTTGAAAAAATATTATCCCAGTATCTGGATCGACTCATGATTGGCCCTCCAGCCGATTTATGATTACAGCCAATGTGTTATGCATCGTCTTTAGGTGGCCGTTACATACTATCGCCCTTAGTTCAAATTTTACAATATGAGCCCTCATCTTCTAAAATTTGGGGGGGCATATATACATACAAGCATATTTACACAATGCGATTTCTCACATTGGATTTTTTAGTTTGAAATCAATTTCGGCTTTCTGGCCGATGAGATTATTTGGGAATTTCTAAGGAATTTTTCGAGGAGTTCTCGCATTGGATTTTTCAGTTTGCAATTGACTTCGGCTTTCTGGCCGATGATATTGTTTATAGTAAAGGCATATATATACATAGGAGTTTTCAAGACACAATTCATCAGAGTGAGATTAAACTTGAGGATTTCAGAAACAATGTTTACACTAGAATTTTCAGATCAAATTCGGCTGCATGGCCGATAAGGTTCGTATTTACACAGTATGAGGACAAAATATGCTACATCACCCTATGAAGTCTGCAATGGCGGCAATGGCTTTATGGCGAATCTGCTCGACGTCTTCTATAGCTTGGGCATCATCGGCCGCTGACCCTGGGATCGGTTTCAGCGATTTGCTTAGCGTCGCAAGGTACTTGGCCGATGCCTTGAGCTTTGCCGTCTGGTCTTCTATGGCCTTAGGTGATGCAGCGATTCCGGCTTCGACTTCTTGGATTTCTCGACGTGTGGTGGCCAGCTTCGATTCTAGCTCTGCCTCGAGGCGACGGAGTTATTCAAGTCTGTGTTTTAAGACAATCGGCTCCACCGCTAGCTCGTCCAACCTGGTCTTATCGGCGTTAACTTGAGCCTTGCTAGCGGTCAGGGCCGATTCCAGTTGTTCACGCTCTCGTCGCTCTGCGAGTCTTTCTTTTGCCTTGTTAAGCTTGAATCGATATTGCTCCAAGAAGATGGCCGGCGTTAAAATATCCATCAGGCCTTCGGCCAGTTCGTCTTGGATCTCTTGTACCGTGCTCCTGATGGAGGTGCAATCTTCTACCAAACACTCCAACGAGGCCTCTAGCCGATTGGCGATGTCGGTCAGCCGGTTCTTTAGATCATCAGAGATCAGCGCCTTGGCTGTGTTGGGCAGTTCCTTGTCCTCGTTATCGAGAAACTGGCCGATGTCAAAAGAAAACATATCGGCTAGGTTCTGCAAATATCAACATGGGTCAAGGATAATCTTTTTAAACAGGAACCGGCAGAAAGGGATCAGAGTAATCCCAGTTACCTGTGTTGGAGCATCGGTGGTGATTTCATCGGCTTCCCTTTGTTGTGTCGACGCAGCAGGCGAGGGTGTTGGCCGATGTGGGGAAGGTGACGCAACCCCAAGCTGAAAAAGCAGAAACTTGGTGAATAGGGTCATGTGGCTCTTAGGATAATACACAAACCAACTCTTACCGAAGCAGTCGGAGAGGGTGGTGGAGAAGGAGAAGGAGTCCTCAATCGTGCTTTAGCTCGATCGCGCCGTTGTAAGGTTGCCTTCTTAGTCCTTGGCAAAGGGGCCGATTGGGTTCTCTCCTTCAGTGCAGGTGAAGCCGCAGCCTAAAAGGATATTGAATTAAAGCGTAGCAGTAGGAAGGGATTATGTGAGCACGGAGAAGAGATTGTGTTTACCTTGCGAACTGCATGTTTGGTCCTTCTTGGTTGGGGGGCATCGCCTTGGTCATCGGCCGGTGGGATCTCAGTGGTTTCGGCCGATGGCTCCTTGGTGGTTTCAGCCGATGTATTTTCTTCTTCATATGTATCGGCGGCTGCTGCATCGACTTCCTCCTCTATTACTTGTTCTTCGAGGAATTCTTCTATGGAGGGATCCAGTTCTTCAAGATCAGCTTGGTCATTGACTTTAATTTTCTTGCTGGATTTTTGGGCCTTGCCCTTGGTCGGCGCTTTCCTCTTGGGGTTTTCTCTAATCATCGGCCCCTGGAGCAGTGATGATATCTTCGGGGCGGTGAGGCCGATGATAGATTCTAGGATGGTTGACCCCGATGGAGCTATGGCTTGAGCGTAGAAGATCTTCTGTCCACTATTGCTCACAGATGGAATCGGCTCATCTGGGACTTGAGGGCTGATGCCTTGGATAAGTTCTGTTACATAAAACCTGGCCGATTGATGAAAAATGTGAGCGGCCCATTCTTGCCACCAGGTCTGGAAGCTGATGTGAACAAAGGCGCTCAGATGCAATCGGTCGCAGTCGCCGAGGTTTGGGAGCTCGATTTCTAGCGCTTTGCTCATGACCAGGGCCGATGGAATTGTGCCTCTGCTCTCTAGAAGCCTATGAAGATACAGGCTGATGGGAAGTTGCCCGAGCCCGCACTGCCTAGCAGCTACCATTGGGTTGTAAAACTCATAGGACAGGCTGGTGCTCCTTCCCTAAAAAATACCTACTGGGAGCAGGCATGGGGTGAGGCCGATCATGAATAATTCTCTTGATTCCATGTCATCATTCATCAAGCTCAATTGCAAATCATCTGGGAGCTCAAAATCCCGGTCTGATGTGTAGACAAACATGTCCATCCTAGCTGATGGAGGGCCGGTGAAGAATCGGATGAACCATGAAGCCATGTCATCGGCCGATTGATCTGCGCCTGGATACATGGAGGCTGCTTCCCCAAAGGACATGCATCTTCTGTTCCTGGGATCTTCGTGATCGGCGTATTTTGATGGAAAGCAGGAATCTGATAGAGGTGGCCGATCAATCATGGTGTTGGTGTATATGGTTAGCCAGAGTTGAATGAACCACCATGGTCCCCCATGTGCCATAGTTTGCTTCAACATTAAGTCTTGAGTGGCGATGTGGAGTAGCCGATATACAGCCCCTAAGAGGTATCGGCCAAGAGGGATTTGCTTCTTGCTGACCAGGGCCTGAGCCAAGTGTTGACAGTTTGTAGTGGTGCTGCAGGTCGATCCGCAGAAGACAAATCTTTCCAACCATAATGTCAGGAAAGCTACGTGTTCTCGCTCTGAGACCGATCCTTGTTCCATGTGTTCAGAAATGTACCCAGACCAGCCTCCAATCTTCTTGGTCTTCAACTTGTGGCTGCTGTTTATCAGGAGGCTGAAGGGATTGATCTCAGAGTCGATATCTAGTCCTGTCAGTATCTTGACATCTATAAGGGTTGGGGTCATCGGACCTTGCTTGAACATGAAGGCGTTCAAGGTACTTGACCAGAAGTAGCTGGCAGCCGACATAAGTGGCTCATTCTTCTTGGTATCGGCCAAAGATAAGGTGATGCATTGGACGATTCCAATCTCGTCCCAGTGGACTTGTTTTGCAGCAGCAATCCTTTTGTGCCATGTTCTGTATCCGTTTAGCTTTGACGGCCAAGACCTGAAAGTATGTTTCCATGAAGATACATTGGGTTTGGCTTGCCTGAAGGGGATTCTGTCAGTCTTGGCATTGATTAGCCAAGTCGGGTCGCAGTCGCCCATGGGGCCTAGCAGAAAGCGATGAGATTTATCGTCGGTGGGGATCAACATTTGGTTTTTGAAGACCTATATCATAAACGACGATGAAATAATAAGACCCGGGGGGCAGAGAGTAAAAACCCTAACTTGGAGAAATCGGCGGAGAAAGCGATAATGCAGGTTTGGACAAGTCGACTTACCGCAGGGATCTCGGAGGCATAGAACGGGGTGGAAGCCATCGTTGTCGTTGAAGGGGTTGATGTGGAGAGGGTTGATGTCGACAGGATGCCGAGGGGTCGCCTGAGTTGAAGAACATGAAGGGTTTGTTGAATCGGCGGCGGAAGGGTTCGAATCTGGATCTGCGCGGTTCTCAGACAAGACTTAGTGAAGAAGTCGATGGGTTCCTTGGAGCTAATTCCGCCACATTATATAATGAAGCGGAATTGGGGGGCATCTGTTAACGGCGAAATTTGGTAATCGACTTGGAAGCGGAAGGGGAACCGAAGCAGAGAGGAAAGATTGAGTTGGAGATGGACCAGGTTTCATATCTGACCCGGTGGTCGTATCAGACTGGGTAAAGCGTTGCCATAAAGAGCGTATCGGCCGATACGGATTCAGTTTGGTGGTGGGCCGATATGGGTTGTAAGTTGACAGCATCGACGTGGGCTTGGTCTGGGCTCAAGATAAGCTTTAAGGGGGTTGCCAAATAGAGATAAAGCTCGGTTTTAGCAATTGTATCTTGTAAATTAAGTAGTTTAGATCTAATCTATGGCTAGAGTCTGCCGCAAAGACTTGTTTGTTAGTTGTAGATAAGATCGTACCTGACAAGGGTTCTGTTGTAATCTCGGGTATAAATATCCCGATAGTTTGTACATGTAAAGTCTCTCTCGACAGACACAATACAACAACCAGTTCAATCTATTTTCGGCGCATCGCCAACCCTCGCAAGAGGTCTTCTTCGACGGGTTCTTGCTTCCTCGGAGCAGAGGTAAGAACTCGTTCCCGACGATCTGCATCGTCGGGGCTAGCGTGTCGCTTTAGACACGTTAAACCTCGATGGTGTGATCGTCGTCTATCATGTCTTGGATAATCTTGACAAGCATCTTAATTAAACCTTGCCAGCAGTTTATTCGTTTTGGGGTTCATTGCCGACGATGGTTTAATTCTTATGCTTGGCTAGATTGTTCAATGCATCTACCATCCCCAAAAGCAATCGACGACTTGATTTTCTTTGCGTTAAGTCTCAATTCACACTTTGAGTTCCTATCGACCTTAGTCCTGTTTTGAGATCTAACACAAAGCCTGTTTTCGGTTGTAATTAAGGATAGTACCGGGGTTTCAGCCGGTCTTACCTAACGCATGTGATTGCTTTATGTTTTTGCATGTGTTTGCCACTTATACATGTGGATCGGTAAATATAAATATGTCAACTACAGGGTATTCTCAGGATTTCTCTGTGGTTGATGTGTTTATATCGGCCGATTGGCTTCTATAAGTTTGCACTAGGGTATTAGCTAGTGTAGTTATCTTTGCTATTCTTATCGGCCGATGCCGTTAGTTGACATTTACGTGTCGATGAAGGCCGATAAGATTAGATTCATGTTTTGCTTATATTCTATCACAAGAGAGCCGATATAGCTTTGCCCTATCGGCTGGGCTATGACAATGTGTCATCGGTCTATCGGCTGATCGGCCATTATTTTCTGACTTGGTTTACTTGTTTCTTGTTGATTGCAGATTAAATCAACTGCACGCTCTGCACACGACTAGGCAAGCCATTTGGACCTGCACTGGAGTTAAGCAGATCTCCCAGGCCGCCGTGGTAACGCGGAACCCGTTTAGTTGCTGGACGGGTCGAAATTCTGCGCCAACACACGCTACCACAAATTAGTTCCTAAACTTGACCTGCTCGGCGTAGAAGGGACCTCAACGGACCAGATGAACTTGTAGCGTGGTTGCATGCTCCATGACGTAGCATGCATGAGTGCCACTCCAGGGCCTTGTAGAATGTCTCCGTTGCCAGAGTGTTGATGCAAAAAACACACACTGGCCTGGGAGATCTGCTTAGCTCCAGTGCAGGTCCAAATCTTGGTGAGATGCGGGCGTGCCAGTCAGTTTGATCCTGCAACTGACAAGATATACAAATAGCAGATCAGAGAACCGATCGGCCAACATAGCCGACGTAGTAATTCCAGCCGATCCTCATGACAGCATATACAAACAACAGATAAAACAATCGATCGGCCAACATAGCCGATGTAGTACTTCCAGCCGATCCTGATAACAGCCGATAGCGATAGGGTTTTGAGCTATCGGCTATGTGTTCAATGTAGATTCTGACACTTGATGTAAATAATGACAAAGAGACAATCGGCTGATGATAATATGCATTAGATCGGCAATGACTTGATAAAGTGAAACGAAAGTTAGATATACTCGATCGGCTGTAGATATCAATGATACATAATCTAAATCTCAAAATATATTTAAACCAAGTGATTGGGATAGATCGGACAGGGCGCCGAGACAGTATAAATCACTTATGTCTAAAAACATCTCAAGAGAGAGATTATATATATTCATAGCATAGCCGATGAAGTGAATCTAACATAGATCCAATGCCATCAAATCCACAAGATTAGATTAAACAGTGAAACCTTTGTTGTAATCGGCTAAATTCAACTTATATGCAATCCTTATAAGCCGATGCAATGTCCAGATAACTCATCGGCTGAAACCCCGATGAAACCCGTATCGGCAATCAAAAAGCAGGCTAGAGATTCATGATTCTAAGCACGACTTAGTAGGTCAAACTCAACTGATGCAGCACTAAGTATGTAAAGAAACACAGTATCTAGATGATCAAGCCCTTGACTGATTTTCAGGGTGGTAGATGCCTAAGCTAATCTAATCTAACAAGACGATTTAGTCGATACCGGCAGAAACCCTAAAACGAGAAGCAGCTGATAAAACTAAATCGAGATGCTATTACTAGATTAATAGAAGACATATGATAAACAGCCAGGCAAATATATTATCCAAACCAGAGCAATCCAAGAGGTCGAATGTACTGATGCAGCCTTGAACGACGCCGACGTAGATGATACAATTGCCTGAACCGACGGAACATTGGACTTACCCCTTCGCCGGAGATCGACAGCCGATGCAGCCCCGCGTCAGGTGCCAAATTCCGCCGGTTGATAAATAAACCGTAACAGAGTAAAAGGTGGCGATGCGTCGAATTGTATTGATCGAGAGTTGATAGATTACAATAACCCCGGGTGTACATATTTATACCCATGGGGAGATACTAGTCCTTGTATGACAAGAAAGAAACTTTCCTAAAGATAAAAGAAAAACATAAAGTCCTTAAGGGACACTAAACACACTTTCCTAAAGATAAAAGGAAACTAACAAATATTCTAATTAATAGATACAATTGCCTTCTTTGGACTCAATCCGCACGTGGCAATCCTCATGAAGCACACCAACCGAACCCGACAATGATCCTGCCATCTCCTCATCGGAATCGGCTACATCGGCTATCCTTGTCCGATTATGTTTCAGCCAATGCACACCGTAGCCGATTTGGCTTGCAGCCGATTCATACTCTATTTCTATAATCGCTTATCTCCTCCAATTGGCTTCAACTTTAACTTTGCATGATTTACCAAATTTCGTCGTTAACACATGCCCCCCAGTTTTGGAGTATGGGAACTCATGCTTCAAAATTATCCTCTATGACTCCAAAATTGATCCTCTTTTGCTTCTTGCAATTGGCCTTCATGAGCCGATACTGTCTGCATTAGATGAGCTAGACTGTCAAACTTGTGGCAAAAGAATTTATCCTTGATAGGTGCTGATAACCCCTGGAATGCAAGATCTGCTAGCTGCTCATCGCTTAGATTTAAACTATAACATCGGCTGCGGACATCATGAAATCTTTGTATATATTCCATAGCCGATTCTCCTTCTTGCTGTTGCACTGATATCAAATTTGAAAGCTTCATCTCATTGACACCAGCGAAGAAGTAATCATGAAATTGCTTCTCAAGATCGGTCCATCTTTTAATGGAATTTGATGGTAGTGATGAAAACCATGTGAAGGCCGATCCAGTCAAAGACAGTGGAAAAAATCTAACTCTCAGAGCTTCCTCAGCCGATGCTTCCCCACATTGCACTAAGAATCGGCTGATGTGTTCCATTGTAGATATATCATCTTGCCCTGAAAACTTGGAGAAATCTGGAACCTTGTATCGATGTGGCAATGACACCCTATCAAACCACTCAGGATATGGCAGCCGATACACAGAAGTTTGTTCCTTGGGCTTCATTCCAATCTGCTCCTCTATTACCTTTGCAATTCCATTGGCCAAATCATTGTTATATTGATGCCCATGTTGATGAAATTCTTCTAGCCGATGTTGATATGGCTCATCATGTTGATACTGATATGCTTGCCCCCCGAGCCGATATTGTTGCTGCCGAAGATGCTGAAGTTGTTCACCGATTTGCCCCCCTGGCTGATTTCTTTGAGCAACTATTTCAGGAACTATCTTCTTGATCACATCTTGTAATGTACTCATCAAAACTCTAGACTGATCAAATAAAGTACGATGAACTACTTCATTAACTCTTTCTTGAATAATTTCATCCATCGGCTTAGGAGATTGTTCCTTCTCGGCATTGACTTCTTCTTCAGACATGTTGAGTAGAAAACTCGTGTCCCACTGGGCGTGCCAAAAGCGTGTTGATGCAAAAAACACACACTGGCCTGGGAGATCTGCTTAGCTCCAGTGCAAGTCCAAATCTTGGTGAGATGCGGGCGTGCCAGTCAGTTTGATCCTGCAACTGACAAGATATACAAATAGCAGATCAGAGAACCAATCGGCCAACATAGCCGATGTAGTAATTCCAGCCGATCCTGATGACAGCATATACAAACGACAGATAAAACAATCGATCGGCCAACATAGCCGATGTAGTACTTCCAGCCGATCCTGATAACAGCCGATAGCGATAGGGTTTTGAGCTATCGGCTATGTGTTCAATGTAGATTCTGACACTTGATGTAAATAATGACAAAGAGACAATCGGCTGATGATAATATGCATTAGATCGGCAATGACTTGATAAAGTGAAACGAAAGTTAGATATACTCGATCGGCTGTAGATATCAATGATACATAATCTAAATCTCAAAATATATTTAAACCAAGTGATTGGGATAGATCGGACAAGGCGCCGAGACAGTATAAATCACTTATGTCTAAAAACATCTCAAGAGAGAGATTATATATATTCATAGCATAGCCGATGAAGTGAATCTAACATAGATCCAATGCCATCAAATCCACAAGATTAGATTAAACAGTGAAACCTTTGTTGTTATCGGCTAAATTCAACTTATATGCAATCCTTATAAGCCGATGCAATGTCCAGATAACTCATCGGCTGAAACCCCGATGAAACCCTTATCGGCAATCAAAAAGCAAGCTAGAGATTCATGATTCTAAGCATGACTTAGTAGGTCAAACTCAACTGACGCAGCACTAAGTATGTAAAGAAACACAGTATCTAGATGATCAAGCCCTTGACTAATTTTCAGGGTGGTAGATGCCTAAGCTAATCTAATCTAACAAGACGATTTAGTCGATACCGGCAGAAACCCTAAAACGAGAAGCAGCCGATAAAACTAAATCGAGATGCTATTACTAGATTAACAGAAGACATATGATAAATAGCCAGGCAAATATATTATCCAAACCAGAGCAATCCAAGAGGTCGAATGTACTGATGCAGCCTTGAACGACGCCGACGTAGATGATACAATTGCCTGAACCGACGGAACATTGGACTTACCCCTTTGCCGGAGATCGACAGCCGATGCAGCCCCGCGTCAGGTGCCAAATTCCGTCGGTTGATAAATAAACCGTAACAGAGTAAAAGGTGGCAATGCGCCGAATTGTATTGATCGAGAGTTGATAGATTACAATAACCCCGGGTGTACATATTTATACCCATGGGGAGATACTAGTCATTGTAGGACAAGAAAGAAACTTTCCTAAAGATAAAAGAAAAACATAAAGTCCTTAAGGGACACTAAACACACTTTCCTAAAGATAAAAGGAAACTAACAAATATTCTAATTAATAGATACAATTGCCTTCTTCGGACTCAATCCGCACGTGGCAATCCTCATGAAGCACACCAACCGAACCCGACAATGATCCTGCCATCTCCTCATCGGAATCGGCTACATCGGCTATCCTTGTCCGATTATGTTTCAGCCGATGCACACCGTAGCCGATTTGGCTTGCAGCCGATTCATACTCTGTTTCTATAATCGCTTATCTCCTCCAATTGGCTTCAACTTTAACTTTGCATGATTTACCAAATTTTATCGTTAACACAGAGATCAGTCGAAAGGATATCCGTTATGATGGAAATGCTTGACAACATGGAATTTGAAGAGAGCTTTTAGCTCGTCCAATGTCGGTCTTTCCCTGCCACGCTACCACAAATTAGTTCCTAAACCAGACGTGCTCGGTGTAGAAGGGCCCTCAATGGACCAGATTAACTTGTTGCGTGGTTATCTCCATCAAAAAATTAAGGACATTGCACTAAAACGCATCGCTTATCCAAAGGTTGTGCCAAATATGGTGAGGAATGTGTTTATTCACATGGTTTCTAAATTTTTCCCCCGAAAAGGTTGGATGCTCCACGACGCAGCACGCATGAGTGCCACTCCAGGGCATTGTAGAATGTCTCCGTTGCCAGATATTAGTCGAAACGACATCCGTTATGATGGAAATGCATGACAACATGGAATTTGAAGAGAGTTTTTTAGCCCGTCCAATGTCGTTCTTTCCCTGCCACGCTACCACAAATTAGTTCCTAAACCTGACCTGCTCAGCATAGAACAGCCCTCAACGGACCAGATGAACTTGTAGCGTGGTTATTTCCATCGAAAATTTAAGGACGTTGCCCTAAAACGCATCGCTTATCCAAAGCTTGTGCCAAATAAGGTGAGGAATGTGTTTATTCACCATGTTTCTAAATTTTTCCCCCGAAAAGGTTGGATGCTCCATGACGCAACACGCATGAGTGCCACTCCAGGGCCTTATAGAATGTCTCCGTTGCCAGATATCAGTCGAAACGACATCCGTTATGATGGAAATGCATGACAACATGGAATTTGAAGATAATTTTTTAGCCCGTTCAATGTCGTTCTTTTCCTGCCACGCTACCACAAATTAGTTCCTAAACCTGACGTGCTCGGTGCAGAAGGACCCTCAACGGACCAGATTAACTTGTTGTGGGGTTATTTCCATCGAAACATTAAGGACATTGCACTAAAACGCATCACTTATGCAAAGGTTGTGCCAAACAAGGTGAGGAATGTGTTTATTCACCAAGTTTCTAAACTATTGCCTCGAAAAGGTTGCATGCTCCATGACGTAGCACGCATGAGTGCCACTCCAGGGCCTTGTAGAATGTCTCCGTTGCCAGAGATCAGTCGAAAGGATATCCGTTATGATGGAAATGCTTGACAACATGGAATTTGAATAGAGTTTTTTAGCCCGTCCAATGTCGTGCTTTCCCTGCCACGCTACCACAAATTAGTTCCTAAACCTGACATGCTCGGTATAGAAGGGCCCTCAACGGACCAGATTAACTTGTTGTGGGGTTATTTCCATCGAAACTTTAACTACATTGCACAAAAACGCATCGCTTATCCAAAGGTTGTACCAAACAAGGTGAGGAATGTGTTTATTCACCAAGTTTCTAAACTATTGCCACGAAAAGGTTGCATGCTCCATGATGTAGCATGCATGAGTGCCACTCCAAGGCTTTGTAGAATGTCTCCGTTGCCAGATATCCGTCGAAACGACATCCGTTAGGATGGAAATGCATGACAACATGGAATTTGAAGAGAGTTTTTTAGCCCGTCCAATGTTGTTCTTTCCCTGCCACGCTACCACAAATTAGTTCCTAAACCTGACGTGCTCGGCGTAGAAGGGCCCTCAACGGAATAGATTAACTTGTTGTTGGGTTATTTCCATCGAAACGTTAAGGACATTACCTTAAAACGTATCGCTTATCCAACGGTTGTGCCAAACAAGGTGAGGAATGTGTTTATTCACAAAGTTTCTAAACTTTTCCCCTGAAAAGGTTTCATGCTCCATGACGTAGCACGCATGAGTACCACTCCAGGGATTTGTAGAATGTCTCCGTTACTAGGTATCAGTCGAAATGACATCCGTTAGGATGGAAATGCATGACAACATGGAATTTGAAGAGAGTTTTTTAGCCCGTCCAATGTCGTTCTTTCCCTGCCACGCTACCACAAATTAGTTCCTAAACCTGACGTGCTCGGTGTAGAATGGCCCTCAACGGACCAGATTAACTTGTTTTGGGGTTATTTCCATCGAAACTTTAAGGACATTGCACTAAAACGCATCGTTTATGCAAAGGTTGTGCCAAACAAGGTGAGGGATGTGTTTATTCACCAAGTTTATAAACTATTGCCCCGAAAAGGTTGCATGCTCCATGACTTAGCATGCATGAGTGCCACTCCAGGGCCTTGTAGAATGTCTCCGTTCCCAGAGATCAGTCGAAAGGATATCCGTTATGATGGAAATGCTTGACAACATGGAATTTGAAGAGAGTTTTTTAGCCCGTTCAATGTCGTTCTTTCCCTGTGTTGGCGCAGAATTTCGACCCGCCTTGCAACCAAACGGGTTCCACATTTCCACGACGGCCTGGGAGGTTTGCTTTACTCCAGTGCAGGTCCAAATGGCTTGCCTAGTCGTATGCAGAGCGTGCCAGTTGATTTGATCTGCAATGAACAAGAAAACAAGTAAACCATGTTAGAAAACAATGGCCGATCGGCCGATAGGCCGATGTCGCATTGTTATAGCCTAGCCGATAGGGCAAAGCTGTATCGGCTCACTCGTGATAAAGTAAGGTTAAAGCATGAATCTAATCTTATCGGCCTTCATCGACATGTTAATGTCAATTAACGGCATCGGCCGATAAGGATAACAAAGATAACTACACTAGCTAATACTCTAGTGCAAATCTACATGAATCAACCAATCAATACAAATATGTCAATCACAAATAAACCCTAAAGAGTAATCTATAACAGATACATCTATGTTTATCAATCTATTCATGCAGATGGCAGATACACATAAAAACCCTAAGATAATCGTGCATATCAGGTAAGACTGGCTGAAACCCCAGTGCTATCCTTAATTACAACCAAAAACAGGCCTTGTGTTAGATCTCAAAACAGGACTAAGGTCAATAGCAACTCAAAGTGTGAATCGAGGCTTAACACAAAGAAAATCAAGTCGTCGATTGCTTTTGGGGATGGTAGATGTATTGAACAATCTCGCCAATTATAATAATTAAAACGTCATCGGCAATAAATCCTAAAACGAGTAAATCGCTGGCGAAGCGTAATTAAGATACCTGTCAAGCTTACCCAAAACATGATAAACGACGATCACATCATCGAGGCTTAACGTGTCTAAAGCGACACGCTAGCCCCGACGATGCAGATCATCGGGAACGAATTCTTACCTCTGCTCCGATGAAGCAAGAACTCGTAGGAGTTAACATCTTACGAGAGTTGGCGATGCGCCGAAAGTAGATTAAAACTGGTTTGTTGTGTTAGGTTATGAGAGAGTTTCTATGTACAAACTACCGGGATATATATACCCGAGATTACAACAGGGTCCATGTAGGACATGATCTTATCTCTAACAAATAAACAAATCTTTGCGGCAAACTTTTGCCACAGATTAGATCTAAACCTACTTGATTTATAAGATACAATTGCCTAAAACCGAGCCTTATCTCTATTTGGCAACTTCCTTGAAGCTTATCCTGAGCCCAAACCAAGCTCACGCTAACTCTGTCAACTTCCAAACTCTATCAGCCAATATCCATACAAATCCGAATCGGCCGATACAGCCTTTCTGCCAGCGCCTCATTAAGTCCGATACGCTGACCGTGTCCGATACGAGACCTGGTTCGACTCCAACTCAGCTCTTTCTCTCTGCTTCGGTTTCCTCTTTCTTCTCCGGGTTGATTACGAAAATCCGCTGTTAACACATGCCCCCCAATTCCGCTTCATTATATAATGTGGCGGAATTAGCCCCGAAGAACCCATCGACTTCCTTGCTAGGGTTTGTCTGAAAACCGCGCAGATCCAAATTCGCAACTCTCCACCGCCGATTTTGCAACCACCCGCGTTCTTCAACTCCGGTGACCCCTCGGCGTCCCATCGACATCGACACCCTCAACAGCGACCTTCTCGATGACAACAATGGCTTCCGCACCGTTCTATGCCTCCGAGATCCCTGTGGTAAGTCAATCCCTTCTGAATCCACAATCTCACTTTCCCGCCGATTTCTTCAAGCTAGGGCTTCTGCTTTTTGCCCCCCGGGTCTTATGTTTTCATCGTTGTTCTTACGACATAGGTCTTCAAAAACCAAATTTTGATCCCCACCAACGACAAATCGTATCGATTCCTGCTAGGCCCCATGGGCAAATGCGACCCGACTTGGCTAATAAACGCCGAGACAGACAAAGTACCTTTCAAGCAAGCCAAGCCCAATGTCTCCTCGTGGAATCACACTTTTAGATCCTGGCCAACGAAGCTCAATGGGTACAGAACCTGGCACAAAAGGATTGCTGCAGCCAAACAGGTTCACTGGGATGAGATAGGAATCGGCCAATGCAATACCTTATCCCTGGCCGATACCAAGAAAAATGAACCACTTATGTCAGCGGCCACCTACTTCTGGTCTAGCACCTTGAACGCTTTCCTGTTCAAGCAAGGTCCGATGACCCCAACTTTGATTGACATCAAGGTGCTAACAGGACTAGACATCCTGTCCGAGATCAATCCCTTCAGCCTCCTGGCAAACAGCAGCCATAAATTGAAAACCAAGAAGATTGGAGGCTGGTCTGGATATATTTCTGAGCACATGGAACAAGGATCAGTCTCAGAAAGAGAACATGTGGCCTTCTTGACGCTATGGTTGGAAAGATTTGTCTTTTGTGGATCAACTTGCAGCCCCACTACAAATTGTCAATATTTGGCTCAAGCTCTGGCCGATAAGAAACAAATTCCCCTTGGCCGATATCTCTTGGGAGCTGTGTATCGGCTACTTCATATCTCCACTCAGGATACGATGCTGAAGCAAACTGTGGCTCATGGAGGACCATGGTGGTTTATCCAGCTTTGGCTAACCATCCACACCAACACCATAGTCGATCGGCCTCCACTATCGGACTCCTGCTTCCATCAAAGTATGCCGATCACGAAGACCATAGAACCAGAAGATGCATGTCTTTTGGAGAGGCAGCCTCCGTCTATCCTGAAGCAGATCAATCGGCCGAAGACATGTCTACATGGTTTATTCGATTCTACACCGGACCCCCATCAGTTATGATGGACATGTTCATCTACCTCTCAGACCAGGGTTTTGAACTCCCTGACGATCTTCACTCGGACCTGGTAAATGATGACATGGATTCCCAAGAATCATTCATGATTGGCATCACCCCATGCCTGCTCCCAGTAGGCATATTTCAAGGAAAAAGCACCAGCCTGTCCTATGAATTCTATAATCCCATGGTGGCTGCTAGACAATGCGGGCTTGGACAACTTCCCATCAGCTATATTTTGCATAAACTCCTGCGCGCCTTTGTCCATATCAGCTTCCAAGCATGGTGGCAAGAATGGGCTACCCACATTTTCCACAAATCGGCCAGATTCTATGTGACAGAACTGATCCAGGGTATCAGCCCTCAAGTCCCAGATGAGCCGATCCCATCCGTGAGCAACAGCGGACAGAGAATTTGTTATGCTCAAGCTGTGGCTCCATCAGGATCAACTATCCTGGAGTCAATCATCGGCCTTACTGCCCCAAAGGTATCATCATTGCTCCAAGGGCCGATGACCAAAGAAAATCCCAAGAGGAAGGCGCCAGCCAAAGGAAAATCTCAAAATTCCAGCAAGAAGGCTAAAACTGATGACCAGGCCGATCTTGAAGAGCTAGACCCCTCCATGGAAGAATTTCTTGATGAACAAGTGATGGAGGAAGAGGTCGATGCAGCAGCCGCCGATGCGTCTGAAGAAGAAGATCCATCGGCTTAAACAGCCAAGAAACCATCGGCCAAGAACACCACGATCCCATCGGCCGATGACCAAGCCGGCGCTGCCCAACCAAGGAAGACTAGACATGCGGTCCGCAAGGTTAGCATATTTCTTTTACCGAACTTCATGCAATCCCCTTCTCATTGGTATGCTATAATTTGATATCCTTTTCAGGCTGCTGCGTCCTCTATACTCAAGGAGAGAACCCAATCGGCCCCTTTAAGGAGTAAAAAGGCCAATGTCACACCCTAAAGTTCTCCCAAATCGTAAAAATTGAATTTAATAATTTATTGGGAAATTGTTTAATTAAATCTGGAGAAAAATCACAATTAATTAATGCATTAAAGAAGTGGAAATGGCAAGGTGGAATTTTTCTTGAGTTCCCCATGTCAAAATACATTAACAGGATTTTTATGGAATTTTCAGAGCCCTAGAAATAATTTTAAACATTTTAAAAACCCTCAAGCGCAATAAATTAAACCCTGGAAATCCTTTTTCCTTTCCTTTTTTCTGTTTTCTTTTTCTTTTTCCTCTTCTTGGGCCGTCGGCCCATTTCCCCTCCTTCCCGGGCCGTCGTCGCGCGCGCCTCCTTTCCCTTCTCGGGCCGGCCTCGCCGCCGCCGCTCCCTAGCCCAGCCGGCCCAAGCCGCCGCGCGCCCCGCCGTTTCTCCTCCCGGGCCGGCCCAAGGCCGCCCGGAAGTCCGCCGCGCCTCCCCCGTGTCGCGCGCGTCGCTGACGCGTGGGCCCGCCCGCGGCCGAGTCCGCCTCCGACACGGCCGGCCGCCGCGCCCGTGCGACCCGCGAATCCCGGCGGGATTCCCGGCCGCCGCCCCTATTTATTTCCCCCTCCCGAGGCACCCCCCCTCCTCGTTTTCCTCTCCGTCGCCGCCCAAACCCTAACCCTAGCGCCATCACCCGTGCGTCGCCGCCGTCTTTTCCGTCGTCGGTAAGCACCGCCGCCGCCGCCCCTTTTTCCCTCTCTGCCGCCGCCGTGCGCGCGCTCGCTCCGCCGCTCAGCTGCCGCCCCGCGTGGCCGCCGCATCGCTCCGCCGCCGCCGTGCCGCCGTACGCACCCGCCGCCGCCTCCCGCGCCACGCCGCCAAAACCCTAGCGCCAGCCGCCGCTGTGCGCCCTGGTTGGCTCGGCTGAGCCCGAGCCCGGCCGCTCGGCCGCCCACGAGCCTCAGCCGCCCGATCGGCCTCCCGCCCGATCTGGGCCGTCCGACCCAGCGCCGCGTGGCCGCCGCATCACCGGGCTGCCCCGCCGCGTGGTCACCGCGTGGCCGCCGCGTCGGCGCCACGTGTGCGCCACGTGGTGCGCAGCCGCCGCCGCCGCGGCTGACGTCAGCCCTAGCCACTGACGTCAGCCCACGGCTAGCAGTGACGTCAGCCCTAGCCCGCCGCCGCCAGCCCTGACGTCAGCATGACGTCATCGTGACGTCACCATGACGTCAGCCCTAAGGGTTTATTGCGCAATAAATAATTAAGGATTTTTCTGTTTATAGTAAAAACACAGTAATCTTCAAAAATTCATAACTAATTCATCCGGACTCCTTTTAGTCCGTTCAAGTCTCAGAAAATTCATAAAAATGCAGAGAATCCATTAAAAATAGTTTTGTTCTTTGTTTCAGTAGACTTATAGCATGTATTGTTGTTTGCTTTGTTTGTCGCGTAGATTCCGGTAATTCCGACCTTCCGTTTACTTCGAAGTCGTTGCCGAGTCGACCCAGCGCAAGAGCAAGGCAAGTCATACTTATTCATTTGATCATGTTGTACCTAAATTGCGAAACAGTCTTATTTTTCTCTAAATACTGCATTGTTTTATAATGTCACTATGGGTATTTACCTATTGTACTCAGCCTTATATTGCAATTACCTTATTCCTTTGATAGCTTGGGAAATAATTTGAGTAGTTGCTACAATAGAACTTGCTTAGCCCTGCTTAGAAACATTAGCTCACTATTGGGATATTTAAAGCTTCATTAATATTAATGATGTTATTTCATGTTGGCTCGCGATGGTTAATCGTGGGTGATTTAATAATTGTTTCAACTAAAATATTGATTAATGGTGGGTTGTGAGCACATGGTTTTGATGGTCGTGCTCATGACAATTAAGGACCGGTTCGCGGGAAACCCTGGAAGAATTACCGTACTTTCCACAAGCCAGCGTGGGTAATGGCTGGATTTGTAGTATAGCTTTTTCCTAGCCGACGTACCCAGGTGAGGGTGGGCGTGATGGAGTTGAGTCGGCGGGGGTGTACCCGTTGATCGGCTGCCGGATTCACCTAGGCACGAGAGGGGGCTCCTACCTTGGTGTAAAGGGGGGGGAAACCTGAGGTGTGGTGCGATTGGTTAGGAAGGGTTGTGCGAAGGGTCCTGTCACAGCTCCTTTTCCAGTGTACCGTGGTGGTATGTCGGCGCACAGTAAGTGTTGTAGGACTGTGTCTTGTGGGTACAGTTGTACACCTCTGATCAGAGTAAAACTATTCGAATAGCCGTGCCCGCGGTTATGGGCGATCAACCAGATTCACCGTGATTAGTTGAATTCTTTAATAATTGGAATTAATGGAACTGGCGTAGTTCAGATGGTGGTTTGGGCCTGTCGCAACGTGGTGTAGCGTGGGACAGTGATGGTTTAATTTTGATTAATTTACTCAACTGTTTTACTGCTTTCAACTATTGTTTTTTTTAAATGCGTATTTTATGCAAAATAGCCTTTGCAGCTCTCCTTTGTTATTACTTGCATCATTATTTTCCTTTCCGGTATGACTTGTTGAGTACAGTGGGTAGTACTCAGTCTTGCTTTATTTTTTCCCACACCAGAGTTGGAGTATGTTTCAGAGGAAGACTTTTCAGAGGAGTAGGCTTGTTGCTACCGTCGAGGAATGCCTGTGGAGTGGAGTCGCTACGTTGCGAGTGTTTAGTTTTTTAGAATGGTTTGTTTCCTTTTTCCGCTGCGGTTTTGTAAGAGATTTTTATTGTTTTTGTAAGACGTGGGTCTGTATGGCAACTTTGTCGTTTGTGTACCCTGGTTGATGCCTGGACAGGGATTTTATTACACAAATTGCTTTGGAAATTCTGGTAGTGAATTTTTGGGCGTGACAAGTTGGTATCAAAGCCAGCCTTGACCGTAGGACAAGCCAACTGGAAACCTTAAGAGCCCTCTAAAACTTTTTCATGTGCATTTTTCCCTTAATTTTAAAATTGTTTTGGGAAAAATTCGGGAACTGTGGTCTTTGGGATTTTTGAAAAAAAAAATGTTTCTTGCATCAAAAATTTTCTTTTGTAACCTGTGTTCTTTAAAAATTGTTTTTAAATTGGTTTTGAGCATGTGTTGAGTCCCGTTCCTTTGCCCTCTGTATGGCAGGTTATCCCCCGACGCACCATGGTCAGAGTATGGGTGGCTTCGTGGCAGAGCTTGCCCATATGACTTTGGTTGTAGGGTACCTTGAAGCGCCGGAGTACACCACGATCGAGCCTCTCAGTGGCGAGTTCCCGTTCCGAGTCCGTTTGGAGGTACATGGCTTCGTGAGCACCAGTCTTCCCAATATGGTGGTCACCGCTTCAGGAGGATCTGACGAGCACGCCTGTCAGGAGGCGGCTTACCTGGCATGTATGCAATACCACATGTTTTGTTCACATTGCACCATTTCATACATATGCCGCATCATTCATGCATCAAGACATCATAGCATTCATCCATGCTCTTAAAAGAAAATTATTGCTACACATACCATCTAACAATCCGCTTTCCACCATAACCCAAGTATATGAATGTATATGATGAGTCATAACCCAACTTGTCCCGATTAATCAAATTCCATCATTTTGAGTTTCCCAAGTGAGTGATTCAATAAACCATGTCATGTATTATGACTACCATGTATCCCCAATTATGTAAGACCTTTACTGATGGATGTAATAATAATTAGGGACTTCTTATTCCTTATTTTCCTAATTACCAAGATTATTGTCCTGGAATTCATTTTGGCCAATTTGAACTCAACAGGGTTGGGTTGTGACTATAGATTTTTAAATCTTGCATCTTGTCGCATCCTCGATGTACCAATCTCTTTTAGAATTACCTTTCCATCAAAATGCAAAATTTGACAAACTGTACCCACAACTACCGAATGGAGACCACCCCGTCCTTTGCCAACTAAGGATTCTTGTTGTTCTATTGCTACAAGTCAATCCTATAACTTAAAGATTAACATCATCTCCCATTTCCTTAGAAGAGGGAACATTCGTAGGAAGCCCGTGACTAGAACTATTTTCAAGGAAAAACTAATTGTTAAAAAATGCTAGACCTGGTAGGTTTGAAAAGATTTATAAACAACTAAAATAGATAATATCGTGTTATCAGAAAGCCACCAAGGCTTAGAATTTTTGACTAACTTTCCATCAACTAGTCAAAGATAAATTTTCAAAACAAACCTACTTTGAGACCTATGGCAAGAACCATACAGGTAGAACAAAATTCTTAAGTGGACCAACGTATACCCGACTGCCCTTTTCCACCCACAACCCGTCGCAAATCTCGGGGACGAGATTTATTTTAAGGGGGGTAGATCTGTAACATACCCAAAATTTGAATTTCAAATTTTGCATCTAAAAATGTCAAGAATATTTTTCCTAAATGGGAATACTAGTATTTTCAACTAAAGACCTAGGTGAGTCTAATATGACCAGTTTAAAAATACAAATTGGCGACTAATTTAAAACCTTTTTCTCGATAGCTCAAAGGAAGAAAAATAAAATATAGTGTGTGCATGTATTTGCATAATGTATTGTTGTGACTTGAGTCTTTTTCTTGTTTTTGGATTTTACTAGCATTTCATAATAGGATGAGCATAAATTAAAAATTTGAGGTAAATACTAAATATATATTTACAAGAATGTATAAACATGTAATATATGAAGTTGAGTAACTAAAAGTATAAATCATGCTCAACAACATCATGTCAGGTCAAGAATCATCTAAATATAATTTTACAATCATTTAATTATATTTTATAATAGGAAACCTATATGTAAAGATGAGCTTAGTGAATTTCTAAAAATAATTAGTATAAGATAAAATCATGGAAGAATTCATGTGGATTCTACCCAATATGTTAGACTCACTGGAATTTTGGCATGATTTTATATTTACATATAAACCCTCAGTTAATTGGTCAAGGAGTCAAAATCAGGTTAAATCCAAAACCCTAATCGGCAAAAACGACACACATCCCATATATGTATTTTATCACATGAAATTGTAAATGGAACATAATTTATTCAAATACTAGCATATTTATCATGAATTGATATAATTTTTCCAGAATTTATTTTATTAGTTTTGACCTCCTAAAAATTCAATCTAATTTCAGCCAGGCCCATTTTCTTTATTTTGCTGAGAATAAACTATAATGAATTTTTGAGTGCAACCAAAGAAAATGGAATCTAGGTATTTTTATCTACCTCCACAAAAATCCACTCTAATTTATCTGGTTTAGAAATTAAATTATAGTATTACAAAGAAAAGAGAAAGAAATAATCCTGAGAATTTGCTAAACAGTACACTCACCAGAATTTCTACCCATCTTCTCACTCTATCTCTGTTGCACCACGAGGTGGACCCACATGACAGTGTCTTGGGCTTGCCCTCACCCTGTCCACCTCTCCCCCTTAACCATTCTACTCAGAAACAGCCGAGAGAGAGAGATCGGGGGCGGTGGCAAGGCTCCTGCTCGACGCGTGGACTCGACGTGGCCGCTGCTGATCTCGCCCTCATCTCCTCCCAGCCGCGTCGCCTCTCCTCACTCTCCGCCTAGATACCGAGCGCACCGAGGGAGGAAGCACTCACCCTCTCCGTCGCCCTTTTCTCTATCGTCGGCCGTGGAAAAGAAAGCGCCGCCGATCGTCGTCGAGCCATCGCCGTCCCCACCTAATCCACGTTCCATTACCTCCTCAAAATGCCGGTTCCATCCCCCCTAACCCCGCTCTCTATCGTGCAGTCAATCGTCGGGAACGCCATCGTGCCAACGACGCTCCAGAGCACGCACCAAAGAAGGCAGCCGCCGGTGACATCACTGCCGCATAGCACGAAGGAGACCACCCCGAGCCGATTCCTCTCGCCATCAGCTTCCCCATGAGCTCCGCAGCAAAACCCCTCAAGAACCCCGAGGATCGTCCACCGACGAGGGAGATCAGCATCACCTCCTTCAACTCCGGTCAACCGACGCCGTTGACGATTCCTCTCTCTCCGGTGAGTTTCTCATCGATTCCTTGCACATGAAGTTTCCCTAGGGCCACACCAACCTCATGGATGCCTCGGCCAAGCAGATCGTCGGTCTCCTCTCGCTATCGACGTCGCCCCGGAGTTTTTCACCGCCGCCGCCGGATTTCTTCATCGCTGCCACCTCACCAGAGCTCTTCTGTCTTAGCAAGTCATTTGGTGAGTCTCCTAGTGCACGAAAGAACCACGACCATGCATTCAAATCGGTTGGACCAAGCCGTGACTTGTCTTCCCCTATGCAGCCATGAAACCGTCGCCGCTTTCACCATCGCCATCGTCGACTCCAGCCATCTCCGGCGACGAGACCACCGTCGACGGGTTCGCAAGGATGTCCTCTGCATTTCTCCTTTTGGTTGCACCGGCCGAGGAGCCGCCAATCGCTGCCGACGCCGACGGCAAGTTCGCCTGTGCCGCCTGACCGCCTCCATCCCGCGCCAGCTGCGACTGCCTTCCCTTCGTCCAGTCCATGACAGGTGGGCCCTGTTTCTTTTAACACATGTAAAGGACCTCGGGTTCTAATCCAAGAACTCCGAGGACTTTTCTGCAAAGATGCCAGAGGCTGACCTGTGGACCCAGGGATTTGTACATTGTAAATATAAAAGGAAATAGCCAAAACAATATATTCTCAATTGAAAATTGTACCAAACTTGTAAAATTCATACCAAATCAAATATAACTCATTTTGAGATGAAACCAATTTCAGTAGGTTTATAAAATTGTAGACTTTAATATGGTATAACAAAATCCTATGCTCACAGTAGGATTTTTATTTCTAAAATTTCAAATATGAAATAGTTAACATAGAATTTGTAAAATTTGTAGAGAATTCATTTTAGCTCTAAATGAATCAAACCAAAACTTGTTAGCTTTACAAAAGAATGAACTTTATTTATATGAGCTAAGATCCAGAACTTTTAATATACAAAATGTAGTTCACTTTTAATGTAATGGTAAGTTGTCATAATTAATTTGAGAAGTTATAAAATTCATAGGGAATTGATTCCAACTCCAAATTAGGTGATTCTAGTTTTGTTAAATCCATAATTTCATAAACTTAATTATCATGAACTAAGATATGACATGTACTGTAGTAAAAATGCTCCTAAAGTTTTATATATCAAATAACTAGTACAATGTGGCATCTAGCTTATAAAATTCATAATTAAATCATGCTAACTCTAAAAATTGAGAAACCAATTTTGTTAAACTCCTGGAGAACATCCCTTTCACTGCAGCAGCCCAACACTTTACAAAACTTGGCCCTAAAATGCACCTAAAGACTAATGGGGTTTAATTAGTCTAGTGCTAGTACTAAACTTTGAAAATTAATAACTCACTAAAAGCAAAGTGATAAAATAGAAATTCCTTCACTATAAATTATGTTTAGTCATTACCTATCTACTACAATGAATTCATGCATATTAGAAGCATTTTGGATCTTTACTTGTTTTGGTGTTTATATTGTTACCGTTATTTCATATAGCGAACGACATCACTTTCGGTGAGGAGTTTGAGTTTTGTTGCTGACTATGATGGAGTTTCTAACTAAGGCAAGTGCCCTCCTCCTTTGAACACTTTGATCCTATGTTTTTATTGGGCAAACGTTTTCAATTGCAAAGTCGCACACGTTAGGTAGTTATGTTTAGAAAAATTATTTGAAAGCGATGAAATGGTAGCTATGACCTATTTGTTGCATAATCCTCCTTGAGAATTGTTATTCTTGATGTTTGTAACCATAGAATGGTTTAGAGTACTCTCCATGTGCTCAAATGGGCTTATATTTGCTAAATATAATGTTGTATGCTTAGCCATGCTTAGTGAAATAGTTTCAGACATTGTGATCACCCTATGTATTTGAAAATGGATAATTTACAAATTCTGAACAGAGGTGAAGCCTTTGGTTATTTGTGAAATAAAATGGAGTTAAACATATTTTTAGACTTGGGCAACGAGTGGTGTACATATGGTAGTAGTTGTGCACCGATAGGGGGAGCGTTCGCCTGAGTCGAGTAAGGACTGAACTCTATGTTACCAACTAAGTATACAGTACTGCCACATGTGTTAGTATGGGATGACCTTAGCTTATTAAGTTGTTTAGTGTTTAGCCTTGCATATTGGTAGGCCGGAGTAGAATGAATTAGTCTGAGCGATGATTCATAGGAACTACCTATTTACCCCGCCGATTAAGGGGGTAGTTTAGGCGTCTAAGTCTGTCCAATTCAATGGTATAGTGCCTCGTGGGGGAACGGATGTGTTCGCTGCCACGGCGTTAGGTTTAAGGCGACCTAACGATTCTGGGTCATGCCCAGGATGGATTCACACTTGCCATCGCTGATGCAAGGCTAGACACTAGGCAATGTAACAGCTAAGTTGTGACCTCTAGTCCGCACTCAACGTGTAGAGTGTGGGGTGCTAGGCCGGCACCGAACCAACTAGAGTAAAGCCTCCAGGCTTGTATCACATCATGTGGACTTGTACGAACTCTGCAGAGTTAAAACTAACCGGTTAGCCGTGCTCACGGTCAAGAGCGACTTGGGGAAATAGCATGAGTGTAATTTTATCTTTTCTAAAATGTTTTATAAAAATGGTTGAGGAATGGAAAATTGAAGATGATTTTGATGTAAATGATGACTTGCTACCAGGGAAGGTGCAAGATGATGTTTATGGTTTATGTTGATGATGATGAGGAGAAATGATGATTATATTTCTATAGTTATTTATATGGATCACCATGCTTTACTATATACTTGTCTTACAAATTCTTTACAAAGTTACCGTTTTGTGAAATGTTGTGAACCAACTTAGCTTTATGCAAATGAACCTACAAATAGCCATTCTTTGATAATTAGAGCTTGCATGTATGTAGGTGTTAGCAACTTTTTTGGTCAAAAGCCGCTAACACTACTGACACCTAAACGCCTTGCGGTGTATGGAGTCGCCAACCACCTTGATCTAGCAAAAAGCCAAATCAAGATGGGTTTTGTAGAAAACGACTAAACCGGCTAGCGAAACCGATTTAGAGATCAAAATCAGCCTCTAGGCCGATTTAGATTGATACGAGGATAACTACCCGTCTCGTGGGCAAACGGAAGATTTACGGGACAAACCTACAAAGGTAAATCGCACTCTCGCAGCGACGGCGGACGGTTTACGGCGCAAACCGACAAAGATGGACGAAACTAGAGTAAAGTAAAAAACATGGCTGAAAGTAAAAGTAAAAGAACGATTCGATTGTATAGATTAAAATTGTGCGGGGGCTAAAATCGAACCGGCCTTGACCCTTATAAAGGGGTTGGTCTTGCCTCCTACAGGTCCTCCTCCACGTCCAACTCGGGGTAGCAACCAATGGAAACTCTAAAATTATCTTCCCGAGTAAGGAAACTCGAGACCTGACGAAATTCGTCTCGGTCTCGGACTCTGCCGGTCTGATCGGCCACATGCCGCCGGTCAGACCGGCCCCACTGTCCGGCCTGACCGGCCTATACACGGCGGTCTGACCGGCCTCTGCGAAGAAAACCGGATCCTTTCCAAATTCGGCCATATTTTCCTATTTCGATTCTAGGTGCCAAATTTGGGTGTAAACACATGCCCCCCTGCCTTTTTGGTGAACTTGTGAACCTAAAAGCATAGAGCACATGGACTCAGGGCGATAATCCAATTACCGGCCATACAGGATTCTTTGTGCTTAGTAAATCGTTCTCTTTGTCTTGTCCTAACAAATCAGCACTCTACTAAGAACGATTTACACAACTCGGTATAAATATTCTTAACTAGACGATTACCCATCGAGTACTTCACCCTTAGACCCTTACGATAAAATCGTCTTTTGATGTCATGTCTCTAATCTTGAAACGATTTCACTCAAAATATAAACTTTGGCTATCATTTTCCTTTCATCTCTTTAGTCTCTTCCAAAGTCTTTAAACTTTTATCGGTCATTCTATCACTATTAACATCTTATAACCATTGACCCATAAATTACCTCACCCAAACAAAGAGAATCAACCGGCTAAATAATTTATCCCCCAAGCCAATTAATAAATTCTACTATGGCCAATATCAACTATATCCATAGCAATTTCAGATTAATCGGCATCTAAACATATACTTTGAAAGTACTAACTCCATGGTTCGGCAACAAAAAATACTTAAATACTTACCACCGAACTCCCCAAGAGACCTTCTCCGATTAACCGTACTGCTTAGATTTTTTAGATATTCAACTAGTAGAACTCTCCAATGGATAATCTTGAAGTCAAAAAACATCAACCGAATTTCACAGGACTAATTTGGATATTTAATAAAATTTAAGCTCATGCCCCACAGCTATGCACTACGGGCTGCAATCCCTAGTCAGACCGGCATTAAAGCTGCGGTCAGACTGGTTTTGTGCTCGGTCAGACCGATGGAGAAACCATGGTCGGACCGGCAGTGAGGCATCGGTCAAACCGGTACTAGAGCATCGGTTGGACTGGCCATGTGTTTTGATTAGATTGGCCATGCAATTGTGATTGAACCGGCCTGGTCTTAGAGTTACCTTGCATACTTTCTAATCAAGCATCGGCTTTTAGTATATAAAATTAGCCTCTTCTATCTTTACAGCCAGATACTTGTTGTGTCAAATTATTGGTCAATATAATTCCTCAAATGGCTATTCAAAATAATTATCAAAGCATACAAAATTCTCAGCCACTTGTCAAAGGACCAATAATGAATCACCAAATTTAGATGTCTTACACAGATGAATTCTAATAGACTAGAAAAGCAAATAGTCGGCTTGCGCATGTATGAAAAATATTACGACAAGGCCAATGTTGCAAAAACATAGAAACTCTAGGTAATATTAGATCAAGTCATCACATTGGCCATTGACATAAGCCGAATTATTATGAAGCAAAACCTTCATGGTGCAATGATTATGAAGTCGATATCTTAAATGATGATCTATAAAGCACACAAGATTTGGCTTTTTAATAAATACAAAAAACCCATTAGCCAAATCATACTTCAAATAAATTATATGCCAACTTGCCAATTCCATCACTCAGAACTGACATTTGCAACATGTACGTATAATATTGATTACAAACTAGCATTTGCAACATGTACGTATAATATTGATAACAAACAAAGACACATGTGCTAAATAGCAAGCAACATTCTGACAAGGCATAAGCATAGCTAAATAGCAAGCAACATTCTGACAAGGCATAAGCATAATATAATAATGAACACAAATAAACACATACCTCGCCTTAGCATCGAACAAACGGCGGCTCAAAGACCTGTTGTTGTATCCATCGCCGTTCATCTCTCTAGATTTCTTTTTAAGTGTGTTAATGCCTTGCCCCGCAAGCAAAATCGGTTTTGTTGATTACATGATTTTGAAGGCAAGAAAAACACCGTAGTAACATCCATAGCAACATGTGGAAGAAACTTATCTCTAATGACCGATGACTTTTCTCTCATCAAATTGAATTTATTACTACTCTAGGAAATCATCGGTCTCTCAACTCGTACCTCCTTAAGTCTCCACACTTGCTTAGATGTTGTTCGAGGCTCTAAATTGTTGCATATTTGGTTTCTCATGTCTTCGGCCTTTGTTTCCTTCTGATCTCTGGCCTGAAGACATTGTAGCCTCCTCTTTTGAGAGCGGGATAAGCCGGAAGGTAACCACTTCGGCTTTGGTTGTGTTCCAAGAGCTAAATGATGATCTTTGATATTTTTAGTAGAAGTGGAAGCTCCTGTACTGCTCTCACATCGCCTACTAGCCTCTAATGCCCCCCGATCAGACCGGCCATGGAGCCCGGTCGGACCGGCTGTAAGCCATCGGTCAGACCAACCTGTAGGCTTGGTCAGACCGGCCGTAAGCTGGCGGTTAGACCGGCTAGATGCCTTGGTCAGACCGCTGTTGTCAACGGTCACAGCGTCAACTTCGGTCATCGTTGCTTCTATAGTTTTGGACGTATCTCCATGAGGTACTTGGACATCTCGGGACTTCTCTTTAATAGTGACGACCTCTGGAGTCTTAGTTTCTTTCCTCACCCACACCTTCTTCACCTTTTTCACCTTTGGTCCACCGGATCAATTCTTTTGTAGGAAACGATCTTGTCTAGAGCTAGATGAACTATTTGGTATTGACCTAGGTGATTCCTTCCATCCTTGATGATTCGGCATATGGGGTTGAGGCATCCATGGCATGTAATATACAAAAGGATAACCAAATGGCGGTATTGGATATGAATACCATGGCATCACAACCAGAGGTTTGTATGGAGTTGATAGTTTAGATGGCTCCGGTTGTTTTGGCATTTGATCAAATCTCTTCCAAGGAGACAATCTTGATTTTTTTTGAATTACTAAGCCGACTATCAAATCGTTGACCGGCCAATCCCTTCTTGTACTTAGCCATAAGCATCTCAAAAGTGAGCTTTGGCTTTTTAGTCTTAGTGGAACTAGATAACTCATCATTTTCAACCTTATGATCTTCGGCCTTGTCATTGTTGAATTTAACCACTTCATGCCGAGGATCCCCAATAACAACACTCTTCCCTCTTGTGGACTCGGCTTGACTTGGCCGAATCAATACTCTCTTATTGTCAAAGTCTATAGGAGCAATAGGGAAGAGATTAGTAGCAATTCCTGTCTTAGACATAGGTGTGACCGAAATAGATTTACAAGTGACCGATGAATTATCAATCGGTCTTTGCTCTATTAAGCTCGCATCTTTAAAATAATCACAAAATTCATGCTCCATTTGTGACCAAGTAGAAATTGAATTAGGAACAAGTAAATTAAACCATATAGATGCAAAATTCGATAAAGAAAGAGGAAACAACTTTAACTTAAATAAATCATCACCACCGGCCTCTTCACATTGATTAATAAATTGGCCGATATGATTCATTGTTGTTCTAGCATCCTCACCTATAAATTTCGTGAAGTTGGGTGCCTCAAATCCTTGCGCGCACATGACCGAATCTATGTGTTTAAGATACGGTCTTTCATATGTATACGATGTTGCTTTAGACTCTATTTCACCATTATCCCATAAGACATTGTCAATCTCTTTTCCAACACTCACATGACCGATCTGTGGTTCGGTCTTAGGTGAGAACGCTATTTCACTTTCGCTCATAATACAATCCGAACCGTCACTTAGTTCGGCTATTCTTTCATTTGTAATATTTTCTAAGCTAGTAACACAATCCGAACCAAAACTTGGTTCGGTTATACATGTTATTGCGCCATTGCATAAATTAGTAATATACTCCGAACCGTCACTTGGTTCGGCTATATGTATTATTGTATCATCATCCAAACTAGCAGTTAAACTATTACCAGTATCTTCAGGCCTTAATTGATTACCCACTTGATCTAGTGGCCTAAAATGTGTAGGCACAACAGAGTTTTGAAGGTAAACCTCCTGTTGGTCATCTACTTGATGATTTTGGACTAGCTCGTAATGATTATTAGTGCAAATAGTATGTGCATGTGAAATAGCATTACTAACAGTACTAACATGAGACAAATAACCATTAGAATCAATACTATTAGTCGTGGCGCAAAAATCTTGAGAAAGCTCCAGGGCATCGGTCTGACCGACTATAGATAGCCCGGTCTGACCGGCCAAGCATTCGGTCTGACTGGCCCAAGACTCGGTCTGACCGGTTGTAAGCGATGTAGTTAGACAGGCCATCGAAGGCACGATCTGGCCGAGAGAGGGCACGGTCTGACCGGCCATGGTGGGCACGGTCTGCCCGGCATAGGGTACGGTCCGACCGGCGCCATGCGCAGTTTGACCATTGGCTAAGTTCTTTGTGTAGCCGATTCCTATGTAACCGGCTGTGTAAATACCTATTGATGCATCCATAGCATTATAATTATGTTGTGTAGAAACAAAACTGGAAGTAGCATTAGCTTTTTGATAATTGGCTATACTGGAGCCAATTTTCTTAGTAGCCTTATCAAGGTCAGTGACAGTTACATTATACTTTTGCCTAACCGATGTTAAATCAGATAACCTAAGCTCAGTTTCACCAGTATAGAAGTAATCATGAAATTTCTCTTCTAATTGAGCCTAGGTATAAATAGAATTTGCCGGCAAAGAAGTAAACCATGTAAAAGCGGTGCCCGACAAAGATAAAGAGAATAAACGCAACTTAAGAGCATCCATGTTACTAGCTTCACCACATTGTGCAAGGAATTGGCTTATGTGTTCCCAAGTGGTCCTACCATCATCTCCACTAAACTTAGTGAATTCCGGGACTCTAAAACCACGAGGGTATGGGATGTTATCAAAATAATCTGAATACGGCTTTTGGTAAACCTTAGCACGATTCCTTGGCTCAAGTCCAAAGGACTCTCTACTCATAGTTCTCACACGCTCCTCAATATTCTCAGGCCTTTGTGGTGGTGGCCTAACAACATGTGGTTGCGGGGGTGCAATATGATTATATTGGTCATGTCGCACATCTTGAGGATAACCTCCATATGCATGGTTAAGGATATTATAGACATTAGGCACAGGCGGAGGTATGTGTGGATTAGCATTAGTAACAGGAGGTATTTGATAATGATGCAAAACAGAATTATTAGTGAAAGGATCCACTTCTTGCACCGGGACCATGGCGCCGGTCTAACTGGCAGGGGGCCGGTCTGACCGGTGGTCAGAGGGCTGGTCAGACCGGATAGAGGGCCGGTCAGACCGGGGTAGGTCTGAGGTGACAGACCGGCCTGAGGGCTAGTCTGACCGATGGAAGGCGAGCCGGTCAGACCGGCCGAGGGCGCGGTCAGACCGGCCGAAAGGCTAGGGTTTGCCTCACTCCCGTCGTTCTGCGGTATTGCTCCATCGGCCCTACTGTAAACAGGAGCCTGGCTAGTACTAGGAAGAGAATTGGGTGCTAATCGGGCCAAAATCGACATCACAGTAGGCTCAAGCTTATTAAGCATAGCGGTAACAGTTTGATCCACGCTACTAGCAACAAGCTTTTGAACAGGAAGAGCAATATCGTCGATATTTACCTCATCAAAACTTACTTTGGGTGGAGGACCGGGCTTGCGGGATACTCCTCGGCGAGTTTTGGTGTAGCTCCTAAAAAGCATCTCCTGTTGGAACTCCTTCACCCGTTGCTCCATGTCCTTACGCTCATCTTCATCTAGATCATCCATGGAGAGTGGTAGGATGTTCTCCGGATCAACTCCGTGCCTGGGCATGATGTTGATGTAGTCGTTGCAGTCGTTCCCCAGTGGAGTCGCCAATTCGTGTTGGCAACTTTTTTGGTCAAAAGCCGCTAACACTACTGACACCTAAACGTCTTGCGGTGTATGGAGTCGCCAACCACCTGGATCTAGCAAAAAGCCAAATCAAGATAGGTTTTGTAGAAAACGACTAAACCGGCTAGCGAAGCCAATTTAGAGATCAAAATCAGCCTCTAGGCCGATTTAGATTGATACGAGGATAACTACCCGTCTCGTGGGCAAACGGAAGGTTTACGGGACAAACCTACAAAGGTAAATCGCACTCTCGCAGCAACGGCGGATGGTTTACGGCGCAAACCGACAAAGATGGACGAAACTAGAGTAAAGTAAAAAACATGGCTGAAAGTAAAAGTAAAAGAACGATTCGATTGTATGGATTGAAATTGTGCGGGGGCTAAAATCGAACCGGCCTTGACCCTTATAAAGGGGTTGGTCTTGCCTCCTACAGGTCCTCCTCCACGTCCAACTCGGGGTAGCAACCAATGGAAACTCTAAAATTATCTTCCCGAGTAAGGAAACCTGAGACCTGACGAAATTCGTCTCGGTCTCGGACTCTGCCGGTCTGACCGGCCACATGCCGCCGGTCAGACCGGCCCCACTGTCCGGTCTGATCGGCCTATACACGGCGGTCTGACCGGCCTCTGCGAAGAAAACCGGATCCTTTCCAAATTCGGCCATATTTTCCTATTTCGATTCTAGGTGCCAAATTTGGGTGTAAACAGTAGGATTGTATTGCCTTGCCAGTACATTAACATAGTTAATGTACTGACACTTGTTCGATTGGAATATCCACTTTGCAGGTTAGTTGAGTGCTACGGATTTCGTTGATCTCTTCAGGACGGTTCATTAGGGGTTTACCCCTAGTCAGATTGCTTAAGGGTCTTGGGTAAATAAGCTTCCGTGCGAACCTTTAAATTATAAGGCCGTTTGGCCATATATATATATATCTTAGACTTAGATTCTAAGTTATTTGTTTATTAGTAGTCATTTATGAATATCATTTGCTTTGATGAAAGTGTCTGGGTTTGTTCTAGCTTATAGAACTATCTAGACATGAGTATGGATGTTGAACAAACGAGATATTGTAGAGCTTAGCAAATTGTCAAGTCTCCTGGGATGTGTAACACATCTGGTCGCTGCCTTCGTGTGGTTTGACAGGCACGTCTCAGGCTGAAGTTGACTGGCACGCTAAGTCCCAGCAATGTCTCTTTTGCTCAATATTCGGCACTACGTTATTTATATTGAATGGTGATTAATTGTGATCATGGGGCACATTGAGGCTTGAGTGGCTATAATGCGTGTATGGATCCCACTCTCCCGAAATCATGTGGTGATCACAAATGACACCGGACAATATAAATTTTCGGGTGCTCGACAGTACTGTTCATTATATTATATCATATTATAGTGCATTGCATTGTTCATTATATTATATTATATTATATTATATTATATTATAGTGCGTTGTCCAAGACATAATAGGGTTGACAGGACAGTCACGCTAACAAGTTGTGACTTCCTATCGGAAAGCCCATCTCGAAAGAACTCCAGAGTTAAGCGTGCTTGGCCAGCATTGAGAACATGAGTCACATGGTTGCGGTGGTGTGTACATTGGTGTTGTCGCTGGTATTTACGTGCGACTGGAGTGGAGTGGAGTGCTGTGCTGGGTTGACGATTTTCAGGGCCTAAAAAAAACTATCTCTGGGAATTTTATATGCCTAAGGCACCCGTTAACCCGTTCTTTTGGCTGCCGCACGAACGGCCGTGCGCTAGGCGTTCGTTCGGACGACGGCGTACACGGCCCGTTCTTTTGGCCGCCGAACGAAACACCATACGCCAGGCCGTTCGTTCGGAGGACGGCGTACCCGGCACGTACGGCCGGCCGCGGAAGGACGACCAAACGAACACCGAACGAACAGGCCGTTCGGCCGTACTCTAGAGAGAGAGAGCATCTCTTTTTTACCGTTATGCCCCCGGCCACGGCGGCCGCCACGCCCACGCTCCGCCCACCCCCCTCGCCCCCCGGGGACCGTCCCGGCCCGCCCCCCGCGTTGACTTTTTTTTTACGCCCACCGGACCGCCGAACGAATGCCGAACGAAAGGCCCGTTCGTGCGTACGCCCAAACCACGACCACGAGGCCCGTTGTGCCTTTTACCGTTTTGCCCCTGCCCACCCGTTCTTATGGCCGCCCAACGAATGTGAGCGCGCCCCCCGTTCTCGTCCTCCGTCCGCGTCGTCGTGGTTTAGGGAGTAATGAAGCAAGACTGAGTACTACCCACTATACTCAACATGTCATACCGGAAAGGGAGTAATGATGCAAGTAATAGCAAAGGAGACTGAAGTGGTTATTTGCATGAAATACGCATTTAAAGACAATAGTTGAATGCGGTAAAACAGTTGAGTTAATTAATCAAAATTGAACCATCACTGTCCAACGTTACCCCCACGTTGCGACAGGCCCAAACCACCACCTGAACTACACCAATTCCAATAAGTCAGGTTATTAGAAGTGTAACTAATCACGGTGAATCTGGTTGATCGCCCATAACCGCGGGCACGACTATTTGAATAGTTCTACTCTGATCAAAGGTGTACAACTGTACCCACAAGACACAGTCCCACAACACGTTACCGTGCACTGACATACCACCATGGTACACCGAAAAGGAACTGCGACAGGACCCTTCGCACAACCCTTCCTAACTAAGCGCACCACACCTCAGGTTTCGCCCCCACCTTTAAACCAAGGCAGGCAGCCCCCTCTTGTGCCGATCAACGGGTAAACCCCCGCCGACCCAACTCCATCACGCCCACCCTCGCCTGGATGCGTCGGCTAGGCAAAATCCATACTACAAGTCCAGCCATTACCCATGCTGACATGTGGAAAGTACGATAATTCTTCCAGGGTTTCCCGCGAACCGGTCCTTAATTGTCATGAGCACGACCATCAAAACCATGTGCTCACAACCCACCATTATCTAGGTTTTAGTTGCACTAATTATTTAATCATCCACGATTAACCATCGTGAGCTGACATTAAATAACCAACATTAAGTAATAATGAGGCATTAGTGATCCCTTTAATGTGCTAATGTTACTAAGTAGGGCTAAGCATGTTCTATCCTGGCGACTACTTAAATTACTTCCCAAGCTATCAAAGGAATGAGATGATGGAACCATAAGGCTGAGTACATGTTAACACCAGAATTTGGTAAGCCCCGAAGTCCCCATCGGCCCAAGGTTCATATCGGCTTGAAACTAATATCGGCCTAAAATTCTACATCGGCCGATGGGGGTTTTCTTAAACTAATCACTAACAGCAGTCGGATTCTTGTTAGATTCAGGAAGATCTTATCCAGAGAAGACCGAGTTTGAGGAGGATGCGGCTTGTATCTATTAATTAGGAAGAATTTGTTAGTTTCCTTTTTATCTTTGTGTTTAGTGTCCAATAAGGACTTTATCTGTTTCCTTTTATCTTTAGGAAAGTTTGAGTCGTATTCTGTTAGGATCTTTGTTAGCCTATGGGTATAAATATGTAAGCCCGAGGTTCATGTAATTTTTATCTCACGATCAATAAAACTTCGGCGCATCGCCACCCTTTACTTTTCGTCTTCTTCGGCGAGTTCATGCCCTTCCCGCGAGGGGTAAGTCTCGTTATGGCTGCCTGCACTGTCGGGGCTAGGGCTTCGACGTTCTGATCTTGTCAATGTAAGCACCTACTATCATATATCTTAGTCAATCTGATTTAGCTTCTCGATTTCATCGTATCGGCCGAGATTCGTTTTAGGGTTTACGCCGGTATCGACCAAATCGCCTCGCTAGATTAGATTGGCTAAGGTATCCACCACCCTGAAAATCAGTCAAGGGCTTGATTGTCTAGGTCTTGCGTTTTTTTCATACTTAGTGCTGCATCAGTTCAGTTTGATCTACTAAGTCGTGATTAGAACCGTAATCTCTAGCCTGCTTGTTGGCTGCCAATAAGGGTTTCATCGGGGTTTCAGCCGATGAGTTATCTTAGCGTTACATCGGCCCACGGGTTTTATACATGGAGATTGGTCCTGGCCGATGACAACAGAGTATTCATTACATATCTTTTGGATGTTGTGTCATCGGACCTCCGGCCGATGTGTGCTTCAATCTTTAGATCAATATTTATTTTATCATATGATTGGTTTATGCTATATTATATTGCTATATTATCATGTTATCGTCGGCCGATCATTTCTATATAGATGTTTGCTCAGTACACAGCCGATGGATTAAAACCCTAACTACATCGGCTGGCATCGGCATCGGCTGGAACTGCACCATCGGCCTACCAGCTGATCGGCTGTTTTTGCCCTATCGGCCTATCGGCTAATATCTTTGGTCATCGGCCTATCGGCCGATAGACCTTTTATTCTGTTATTTTGTATATCTTGTCAGTGGCAGGATCAAACTGACTGGCACGCCCGTGCTTCATTAATTTTAGGACCTGCACTGGAGCTAAGCAGATCTCCCAGGCCTTCGTGTGTCCACACGCCGGATCCTCATCGGCGGTACAGATTTGGCGTCAACACTACAATAGGTAAATAAGCCCATAGATGACATTATAAAACAATGCAATATTTAGAGAAAAATAAGACATTCGCAATTTAGGTGCAATATGTTCAAATGAATAAGCATGACTTGCCTTGCTCCTACGCTGGTTCGACCTCGACAACAACCTCGAAGTAAACCGGAGAGTCAAAATTACCGGAATCTAAACGAAAAACAAAGCACACAAGAAAACAGGCTATAAGTCTACAGAAACAGAGAACAAAACCATTTTTAATGGATTCTAGACATTTTATGAATTTTCTGCAACTTGAATGGACTCAAACGGAGTCCGGATGAATTAGTTATGAATTTTAGAAGATTAACTGTGTTTTTACTATGAACAGAAAAGTCCTTATTCAATTATTGCGCAATAATCCCTAGGGCTGACGTCACTGACGCCAGGGCTAACGTCAGCGGGAGGGGGCAGCAACGCAGACAGGTGGGCCCCACCTGTCGGTGGCACGGGATCGCGGTCCACGATGGACCGAGTCCACCGGCCGGCAACGGGCGGCGCACCACGCGGCACCGACATGGCGCCGACGCGGTAGCCACGTGGCAGGGCGGTGGGGCGACGCAGCGGCCACGCGACGGCCACGCGGCGCCAACTGCGACCATGGCGCGGCCATGACGCGGCGACGCGGGCGGCGCGGGAGACAGCGGGCGTAGCGGCGGCCGAAGGCGCCAGGTAGACGCGCGCGAGTAGCACCGAGCGGGCAGCGGCCAGGCAGGGCGACGCACTAGCGGCGCCGAGAAGAGAGAGAGAGAGGGCGGAGGCGGCGCTCACCAGAGATGAAAGGGACGACGGTGGCGGCGGCGGCGCTAGGGTGCACGGGAGGCGGCGGTGTTAGGGGAAAAAGAGAGAGGGGAGTGCGGGGAGGCCGATTTATAGGGGGGCCAGGGCTAGGGTTCGGCCGTCGGCTCCGGATTTCTCGCCGGAGTTCGGCGCGAGAGAGGAGAGAGAGGGCGGGATTCGGTTTAGGGTCCCTTGGAATTATTGGCATTCATATTGTGATTGATATTCATCGCTTGCTCGGCATCGGTATAATCTTTCTATCACTCTTGGTATTTACTTTCTAGCTTATCTTGTGTAGTTGTAGCTCTAGTTGTAACTAGTTGTAACTAGTTGTTCTTGCTTAGCTAGCTCACTAGTTTAGTTTTAGCGACATAGCCTTTGTGTGCCATAGTGACTAGCACCGACGATTTTTTCCTTTGGCCCAAAATTTTGCTAGTATTAGAATGTGGATCATCGCATGTGAAATTTGTGAAATTTCATAAAATTTTGACTTCAGGCTATAAATTCTAGAGTTATAGTCTTCGAGCAAAACCCGTGAGTATTAATATTTGGAAAAAACTAACAATTTTTTCCTTTGGCCCAAAATTTTGCTAGTGTTAGAATGTGGATCGTTGGGTGTGATATTGGTGACTATTAGAATGAGGACAAAAAAGTTTCATGAAATTTTGCCTTCGTGCTATAAATTTGTGAGTTATAGCCTTCGAGCAAAACCCGTGAGTATTAATCTTTGAAAGAACTGACGATTTTTTCCATTGCCCCAAAATTTTGCTAGTATTAGAATGTGGATCATCGCATGTGAAATTTGTGACTGTTTGAATGAGGACAAAAAATTTTCATGGAATTTTGACTTCATGCTATAAATTCGTGAGTTATAGCATTCAGCAAAACCCATGAGTATTAATTTTTGGAAACATCTGATGATTTTTTCCTATGACACAAAACTTTGTTAGTATTAGCATGGGGATTGTTCGCAGTGAACTTTCTGACTATTAAAATAAGGTCCAAAAATTTCATGAAATTTTGACTTCAGTCTATAAATTCGTGAGTTATAGTCTTCGAGCAAAACCTGTGAGTATTATTCTTAGGAATAAACTGATGATTTTTTCCTTAGACTCAAAATTTTGCTAGTATTAGAATGTGGATTGTTGGGTGTGAAATTTGTGACTATTAGAATGAGGACAAAAAATTTTCATGAAATGTTAACTTTGAGCTATAAATTCGTGAGTTATAGCCTTCGAGCAAAACCCATGAGTATTGATCTTTGGAAACAACTAATAATTTTTTCCTCCGGCCCAAAACTTTGTTAGTATTAGCATGGGGATTGTTGGCTGTGAACTTTCTGACTATTAGAATAAGGTCCAAAAATTTCATGAAATTTGTGACAATTAGAATGAGGACGAAAAAGTTTCATGAAATGTTGACTTTGGGCTATAAATTTGTGAGTATAGTCTTCAAGCAATACCTCTGAGTATTAATCTTTGGAAAAACTGACGATTTTTTCCTTTGGCCCAAAATTTTGCTAGTATTAGAATGTGGATCATTGGGTGTGAAATTTGTGAATATTATAATGAGGACAAAAAAGTTTCATGAAATTTTGACTTTGGGCTAAATTCATGAGTTATAGTCTTCAAGAAATACCTCTGAGTATTAATCTTTTGAAAAAACTGACGATTTTTTCCTTTGGCCTAAAATTTTGCTAGTATTGGAATGTGGATCATTGAGTGTGAAATTTGTGTCTATTAGAATGAGGACAAAAAAGTTTCTTGAAATTTTGACTTTGGGCTATAAATTCGTGAGTTATAGCCTTCGAGCAAAACCCGTGAGTATTAATCTTTGAAACAACTGACAATTTTTTCTATTGGCCCAAATTTTTGCTAGTATTAGAATGTGGATCGTCACATGTGAAATTTGTGACTATTAGAATGAGGACAAAAAAGTTCCATAAAATTTTTATTTTGAGCTATAAATTTGGGAGTTATAGCTTTCGAGTAAAACCCGTGAGTATTAATGTTTGAAAAAAATTGACGATTTTTTTCCTTTGGCCCAAAATTTTGCTAGTATTAGAATGTGGATAGATTGGGTGTGAAATTTGTGACTATTAGAATACGGACAAAAATTTCATGAAATTTTGACTTTGGGCTATAAATTCGTGAGTTATAGCCTTCGAGCAAAACTCGTGAGTAATAACCTTTTGACAAAACTAATGAATTTTGCTAGTATTAGCATGGGGACCGTTGGCTGTGAAATTGTTGAATATTAGAATGACAACAAAAAGTTCATGAAATGTTGACTTTGGGCTATAAATTGGTGAGTTATAGCCTTCGGGCAAAACCCGTGAATAATAACCTATGGACGAAAACTCATGATTTTTCTCCAATGGCCCAAAATTTTGCTATTATTAGCATGGGGGCCGTTGGCTGTGAACTTTGTGACTATTGGAACGAGGACAAAAGCAATTTTGAAATTTTTCACTTTAAGCTATAAATCCATGAGTTGTAGCCTTCGAGTAAAACCCGTGAGTATTAATCTCCGGCCCAAAATTTTGCTTGCATTAGTGTTGGGACCGTTGGGTGTGGAATTTGTGATTATTACAACTATGGCAAAAGGTTTCATCAAACTTTGACTTCCAGCTATAAATTCGTGAGTAATAGCTTTCCAGCAAAACCCATGAGAATTAACCTTTGGAAAAACTGACATTTTTTTGTCTGGCCCAAAATTTTGCTAGTATTAGCATCAGATCCATTGGGTGTGAAATTAGTTTTTGTTAGAATGAGGACAAAAAATTTCACGAAATTTTGAAAATTCGTGAGTTATAGCCTTCGAGCAAAACTCGTGAGTATTAAGTTTTGGAAAAACTCATGATTTTGTTTCCTCCAGCCTAATTTTTTGGTAGTATTAACATTGGAATTGTTGTGTGTGAAATTTGTGACTATTGGAATAATGACACAAAATTTTGACTTCGGGCTATAAATTAGTTAGTTATAGCCTTCGAGCAAGCCCGTGAGTATTAACCTTTTCAAAAAAAAACTAATGATTTTTTCCTCGGCCCAAATTTTGCTAGTATTAGCATGGGGATGGTTGGCTGTGAAATTCATGAATATAAGAAAGATGACAACAAAATTCACGAAATTTTTCTTTGGGCTATAAATTGATGAGTTACAGCCTTCAGACAAAACCCATGATTAATAACCTTTTGACAAAAACTAATGAAATTTTTCTGGTGGCCAAAATTTTGCTAGTATTTGCATCACGACCATTGGTTGTGAAATTTTTCACTATTAGTCGTAAATTTTGGCCAAAGTCTATAACTCTAGGCCGAATGCTAATCACGATTTTTTCCAAAGGTTAATATTTAAAGGTTTTGTTCCGAAGTTGCCTAAGGCTAATAGTCGTGAAATTTTGGTCGGGAGAAAAATATTTGTGCATTTTCTTTTCCAATCATTAATATTACTCATGAATTTCGGTCGTGGGTCACATCTCACGAAATTATATGCTGAAAGCTAAAAAAAATCTCCAAAGGTTGATGTTCAAGCAATTTGTTCAAAACAAGCCCAAGGCTAATAGTTGTGAAATTTTGGGCTGAAAAATATTTTTTCCAAACATTAATACTTATGAATTTTGGCCAAAGGTTATAACTTTTTATGTTTCTCCTTGTTGTTTTACTAATATTTTATTTTATAAATAAAATATCAATATTTATTTATAAAATTAATAACAATAGCCCATCAACACACGTGTTGATGACTAGTTTGTTTAATTTCGATCTATTTCTTATTGTATTTTGCCTAAATGTCTATCCTACTACAAGACAATAGTGGACTGACATGTGGGCTAGGAATGCTCTGCTTGCTTGATGTTTGTACTTTGTACGTCGTGGCTCTTTATTTTTTTTCTTTTTTTTTCTTTTTGTTGTTTACGATGAAAGATTTTATTTCAACCAACTAGAAATATTTTTTCAAAAAGGATTTAATTTTGATTTTTTAATAATCTTGCAACACAAGCTAGAGCAAAGACGCCACAAAAGGAATGGTGACACCTGAGCTACAACACCAACATACTAGAGTCACTAGCCATAGGACAAGAAAATCGGTACTCACTCAATCCAGATAATATAGGACGGAGGTAGTATATGCTAATTCTCTTGTGCAACATGACAACCAGATTCAGGTGAGGAATAAATACAAGTGATTTTATGTCCTTTGTGCAAGGTGTTTATAATACTGCAAATAGCAATATTTATGGTTTACGCTATTTATATCAACTTTACATAAAAATTGATGATCAACCGGAGGTTATTAATGAAATCAACATGTAGAAGGGCTGGAGACTGGACTTGAGAAGGAGAAACAAGGAGCATCACAACTTTTAACAAAAAATTGATGCACAACAAAAACAAAAAGTTTTGGATACCTTGAAGAAGAGAAGTCGGCAAAAGAAACAAACGCAGCATTGAAAAACCAATTAGAAGAGAATGTGTGGTTGAAGAAAACAACAGAAAACGCTAATGGCTTCCTTCCTCGTTTAATAAGCCTCAATCAGCGTCAAGCTAATTATACAGCGTAAAATTTCTCCTTCGTAAAATTTCTCCTTGAAGAGATAGTATCTTATGCTAATTATACAATAGTGTCTTATTGTATTTCAGTATGGAAGATTGATACTTTGTTGCTGGGTGCAGTTATTGGGCAATGTGAATTATGGTATGAATTCTCCACATATTTTGTCCATATGACTGTATTCTTGTTTGTCCAATGTCAGATCATTCGGTGCTCAAAGACGCTTTGCCTCGAGGGTTACAGGAGGCGGGACCAGTAAGGGAAATTTTAGTATGACGATAAATAGGGTAGTGCAAATTTGGCTGTACATACATTAAGGTATTACAATGGATCTCTGCATCTTCAGACCGGTAGAAACTAAATATTGTGGTGCGCAAGAACAGCAGTAAAATATATTAACCTCCGACTGTCACAGTTGGCACCGCTAGATCGAGGGGTTGACAACAGTAGCCTCCTCAACATCAACCTCAGGCCATGTGGTTACCTCAGAAAATGAGAATTGGTTGGCGGCGCCAAAGAGAGATGCAACTCGCAACAGGCAGCATTGGGAGAGCATGCTCTCTGCGTCCACAGACTCTGGCAAAGGAGGTGTGCAAGTTGGGAGGAAGTCCACCTTACGGTACGTAGGTTTGAAGAGCGAATGCGCAGCTCTGCAGAATATAAACCTGCAAAAACAACCGAAATGAGCTTTAAAATGCTACACATTCGCATATCAAGTATGCATATCAGGGAACAGCTTACATTACACAGAATATAGGGAATATTAACTCAACACGGTATAAGGGGAACAGCTTATAAAGTGAACATACGCTCATTATTGAGAAATTAGTAGATAGAACCATGTTAAAGTTGATGTCCATACAGAACTCATGCAAAAGGTTGCAAGGTGACCTGAGAAGAAGCCGTCTCAAGAGTGGATCGCCTAAAACTTCAACCCAAACAGGATGAAGTGAAGATGATGCAACCAAAGTAGTGGCCCATTCATTTAAGGACAACGATAGTAACTCCTCAGCTTGGTTATAGGTATCCTACAAAAAATTTATGTCAAAGCTCAATAGGAAAAAACTTCTCTTACTCTGAGAGAAAATTGTTAACAAAAACTAAAAGCAAGTACCCTGTCAATATCAACCCCATTATTGCCAATCAGATGGCAGAAAGCTTGCAATGGAGCTGTGAGAAACATAGTAAATTGACTGCCAATCTGCCGTACAGAATCCCCACTGAATCCTAACGAGGAAGATCGGCAACTTGGAGAAAGTAACATGGCCGTTGTCTCCCCTTTTTCAAACCCATGAATTGACTGCAATGCTTAATTTGAAGAATTAGAGGGGATCAACATACTGACAGCACTAACAGTAAACGGCATGATGCCAAACAGCAGCCTACAGTAAAAAGATGATATATTCCATCGTAATCTAAGAGGTACATGGTCAAAAGTCAAATAAGGAATGCCAATAGAATGGCACTTGGATAAGTATAATGCATGGCTTTACACAGAGGGATCAACATACTGACAGCACTAACAGTAAACGGCATGATGCCAAACAGCAGCCTACAGTAAAAAGATGATATATTCCATCGTAATCTAAGAGGTACATGGTCAAAAGTCAAATAAGGAATGCCAATAGAATGGCACTTGGATAAGTATAATGCATGGCTTTACACAGAGGGATACTGAGAAGAGCTTCAACCTAAAAAATTTCAAAAACTATAAGCCTGTCTATGTGCATAGACCCAAGCACATGTGTTTTCTCTCAAAAAGCATTACAGGATTCAGTAAAACTGTTCATCACTCATGAATAACCCACTAAAGAAATATTCTTCAGTTTTCAGGTCCTCACAAGCCAGAATAAATTAATATAAATGACCCATAACAAATACTCGCTCCGTCCCAAAATATTTCTGTCCAGATTTGTACTAGATTATATCTAATCATGTCCTAGATTGTTATATTTTAGGACAGAGGTACTATTGAATAATGATGGTTGCTTGGGACAAAAAAAGATTAAACAAACCTGCCTTGAATGAATAGCTGGCATTGCTGTCGATCACCAAAAAGAGTGGTCTTCTTGTAAATGGAATCAGATCACAAGGGTATATACAGTTTGAACCTAGATGTTTTGAACATGTGTCAGAAATAACATGCTTATTTCTGGGAACAATAAAGTTCAGTCAATGTAAGGGCAACTTCAAGACTGCCATAAACCTAACCAAGAAGATAATCTAATTAAGTCAGCATTGTGAATATACCTTCACCTTCACGGCAGCCTAGCCATAGACGAGGTCCATTGTCTTCATTTACATTGATGGTACTTGTATTAGATATATCAAACTTATTCAAGCTGCTCACAACCATCTCATTTGTATCAGGGCAAAATCCAGAAGATCCCACCTCGCCTGAAAGATAAGAGAGTGCTGACTGGAATGTGCTCTCCCAAATACATTACAAATAACATTTTAGTTAAATGTCTACAGCACCTACCTGCAGCTGAAAGGTATATTAACATCATACCGTTTGATGGGAGCTCCTCACATTTGGTGGCAAGGACCTGGATTACAAACATAACAGATAACAATTGACTGATCATGCTTTGACCAACAATAATTTCCTGGCTGTATAACTATTTTGCATCAAAGTGGTATTGTAAGATTTATAATCAAAATCAGAAGAACTATAATATTCTACATTTAGGGCTATTTACTTTTATATTGCCTAAAGATAAACACAAAATCATATCCATTTAAGTCAAAACCAACAACTATTCATGAACAGAGAGGTAGCATAAGATACAAGATTATCCATGTTAAACAAAAAGGAATTATAATATACAAGGGAGTTGTGTAAAGCAGTCCAAAAATTTTAATAATCCCTATTAAATATAGGTGGACAGGATGTAGTCAATCTAGAAAGTTTTTTATTTTTTTTTTTTTTGTTAACAAACCTAGAACCATGGTATGAAAGAAATTCCATACAAGAAACAATACACTGAACAGATGTTATGGCTTGGAGGTGGCCCCGAGCTACGCAACACATACTCGTGTTCGACAGGAGGGCAAGGCTGTACACCTCGCTTCCCCGGAGCTATCGTGTCCTAGAGAGAGAGAGGATAGAGTTTACGGATTAATCTCAGCTTGCTTTATTCCGTGGATTGCTTGGCCTTATAAGGCTTACAACGATGTAACTAATGGCTAAACAAAAGGGATAACAAACATGATCTAAGTGATGGATACGAAAACCAAATGCAAGCTGTTGAACCGGCCAGGGCACCCTCGCCTCTCTCAGCCAAGGCGCCACTCTTATATCCGTATTATTCGTGGTTTAAAAGCAAATGCTGGAAAATAAACTAAAATGAAAAAAATCATCTCTAAAATTAAGTTTCAAAATTCAAACTTTGGCTGTGGCTGGTAAGCCAAGAAACAGATGAGTCTTGGCTCTCCTCACCTAACCACTTCATGCACAACACAAAGCAGAAATCAGATAGTCTCATCCCTCTCCCTTCCACAAGAAGGGACCAGTCTTAAATGTAAGGCTTGCTTGTCGGGCTAAAAGGAGGCACAAAAGTATAGACAAGTGGTATGCCTATTGCTACCAGTGTGGTATGGAAGTCAAGTATATACAAGTGGTATGCCTATTGCTACCAGTGTGGTGTGGAAGTCAATGTCCATGTGATGGGTCAGACAGGGTTCTGTTGTTACCATGTAGGCCCAAGTCATCATGTCCACAAGAAGCTGGTTCCTTGTTATGCAATAACAATAGTTAGTGGTATCATTCTCTGAAATGGTTGTTTTGTCGTCGAAAGTTTACTGGTCCATTAATACCAATATTATTGGTGAACATTAGACAATCAGATTTGTGCCACCAAGCGGATTCATTGAGCATTTGAACCTCATGTCATGAACTCAGGAGGAATCAAGAAGAAATGTCCTCATTGGCTTCCTTGTCAGAATAATTAAAACAATTAGTTAATACTAGTAATATAGTTCTGTCTCATGGAATTTCCAATGTTGTCAATTGTTATACTAGCCCATTACTGAAACATCAACAAGTTAAACTAGCTCATCTTAAGATGAACTGAATGCAACAGAAATGTGTCCATTGCCAATATTATTTCTCAGGGGACTAGTAACATGCAAGCACCAAAAACTTCTTCATATATATGTGTTCCTTGCTGTTGCCTGTCACTGTTAATTAGGCAATTGACACTGCAAGGAAGAACTGCCTATGGAGAGGAAATAACCCCAGCTCCACAAAAAAGTCTATTGTTTCATGGGAAATGGTTTGTACGCCAAAGGAAAAAGGTGGAGTAGGCATAAGCAATCTTAGATTGCAAAAACAGCTCTGTTGACCAAACATCTGGCTAAATTCTATAATAGTGCAGATCTTCCTTGGGTCCACTTGATTTGGAATTCCTATTACAGCACAAAGGCCCCTCATTTGATTTTGAATAAAGGATCTTTTTGGTGGAAGGACATCATTGCACTATCTGATATCTACATAGGCATAGCAAAATGTATAGTAATCTCAGGTACTTCAGTCCTCATTTGGGAAGACCTTTAGAATGGAGAAGTCAAGAGTTCCAAGTATCCCAATCTTTATAATCTAGCTTTGGACAAGGAGGAAACTGTCAAGGAGATGTGCTCAAGGCCTCTGGAGGAATCCTTCTACCTGCCTCTCTCTGTTCAAGCTTATGAGGAGTTCCTTCAGTTGGAAAATGAGCTTTCTCAGCTTCACTTGCAGATGACTTCTGGGGACAAATGGAGTTTCATTTGGAATACAGAGACATACACTGCCAAACGATTCTATAAGCTCAATTTTCTGCCTTTACAGCCTCCAAGGCCATTTGTTTGGCTATGGAAAACCAGATGTGTCATGAAGATCAAGGTTTTTGCATGGCTTCTGCTCAGTGACAGACTTAACACGAGGGACATGCTTGATCGTCGCCATTGTGCAAAAGATAATGATGATCTTACATGTGTGCTCTGCTCAGGGGGCACAAGGAAACAAGATTGCACCTCTTTTTCACTTGCCCATTCAGCTTGAGGTGTTGACAGCACCTGGGCATTGTTTGGAACTCAATTTCTACTAAATGATTGTGTTGGCTCAGTTACGTTTTGGGCAGAAAGGCTTCCTAGAAATCTTTTTCATTGCTTGTTGGCATATTTGGAAGCAGAGAAATGGGCTAATTTTTCAGAATGTGCACCCAGCCTTCGAAGCTTGGAGAGTCCAATTCAAGAGAGAGATTCTTCTGCATATGTGCAGAATGAAGGATCCTTTAAAACAATTAGTGTTTGATTGGTTACAACCTCTGTAATTTATTCGAGGCTCCTTTGTAAATAACTCTTTTTGATTTATGAAATTTATACTGCTAGGCAAAGCCCTGGCAGTCATTCGCCTCCAAAAAACTTCTTCATATGGTAACTGTCTACCATAGTGCTTTCCCATTTTTTTCGTTTTTTTTTCAATCTCTGATGATTACAGTAGTAGATAACTATGGTATATGAAATACATTTTAGGATTGCATGCATTCACTAATTCATATGATAAGACAGTAAGTCAAACATCAAATGAGGAAGAAGAGGACGAACTTACTGTTAGGAAATGAGTCACTGAGGGGCGATAGAGAATTGTTTTAAGTGGGTTTGGAGGCAGCGCAGCATCTCTCAGATCTTTTAAGAGATTGGGATGATTTTGTCCACTTTCATCGTGGGTAGTGCAACCATTGGTTATTGCAAAAGAACCGCATGGTTCCCATTCGAGGCATTGAAGCATTCTGAAAACATCTATGGTGAGGTCTGTAAATTTGACCTGAGTGAAACAAACACAGCGAGGCACCTCCTCAGTATTTTTGTTGTGTTAGAAAAAAAGAAAAGACGAGAGACAGAGGAAGCATTACCCTACCTCGTTTTGATAGTAGCTGCATAGCATGGCATCACTTAAGACCAGACCTCGCTTCTTGACAGTAGGTGGGACGGTACAAAGAGTATCAGGGGGAGGATCAAATGCGTAGCTGTACCTGAGTGGTCTCATGTTCATAAAGGGGGAGTCAGCTCTGAGAAACCTCGCGATTTCTTGGACGACGTGCTTCCACTCCTTGTATTCGGCTTCCTGCAAGAGGCCCAACCAAGATGAGAAGGCCAAGCAAGATTCGGTAATTGATGGAAACAGCAGCAGTGGAATCGAATCGAAACGATACATACTTGGAGGGTCTTCTTGGAGTCGTCGAGGAGCGTGCGGATGTGGGTGGTGAGGCGAGGGATAGTGTCGGCGCGCCTGGCGAGTAGAAGCGCGACGAGGAGGAACCTGGCGAGGAAGCGGAGGTGCTTCGTGGGGGCGAAGAGATGGTCGGCGGCGTCGGCGAGGAAGTAGCCGCGGTCGAGGACGGCGTGGTAGAAGACGAAGGCCTCGGAGAGGAGGGCGGTGTCCGAGGTGCGCTGGTACTGGGAGTAGTAGAGGTGAGCGATGCGGGCGGCGATCTCACCGACCTGCCATCGGCGGAGCCCGGCATCGAGGAGGCGGTGACGGTGCTCCTGCTGCATGCGCCACAGCTGGGTGTAGATGCGGAAGGCCTTGCCGTATTCATCGGGCTCCCGGCGGCCGAAGAGGGGGAGGTCGCGCACGCGGGCGAAGCGCCGGTCTGCCTTGTCCAGCAGCGACCAGAACTGCTCGGCCGTCCCGCCACCGCCGCCGCCGCCGCCACCTGCTTGGGCTTGGGATTGGGGAGCTACTACTTGATGCGGCGACGACGCCATGGCGAATCCAATGGGTCGGAACGAATTCCTCCTCCTCCTCCTCCTCTCATTTCCTCTTGTGCCCTGCTGTCCTCCATTCTCAACCGTCCGGGCCCAGCCCAAAGGTATATATTACATAGCTCATTCCAGCCCAGCCCACGGCCTTTTCTTTCTTTATTTTTCTCTATACTATAATAGAAAAAATGCTCATGGGTTACCACGGATAATTTTTCAGTGGTACAATAGCTATTAGGAGATGAACAATTAATTGAAATATTAAGATCGCTATACATTATAATTGAAAAAGTACAGGGAGACAAATCGACGTGACGGCGGTGCTATGGTTCACTAAAGTGGGGCTAGGCCGCGCTACGCATGGGAAGCCAGACAGACAAAAAAAAAATTTCGAAATACTCACATTTTTTAAGTAGGTATAGACATCATCCCCACCTTACTGTGTGCTGGTGCGCAGCACGAAAAACATATGTAAATAACCAAACTACCCTACCTCTCCCACGCTATCGTCCCCTCCTAAATTAACCGACCAATAAAACCAAATAAAAAACTAAACCATAAAAAACCATTATACTGTATTCTTTCTGATCCCATTGTAACACACGGTGAAAGAGATCAACGGCGAGTTGACTTAGGATGAGTTTGAAAACTAAGTTTGGCTTAGATTATTATTAATGTCATGTAAAACAAGATGAGTTATTAACACATGATAATTTAGTATTAGTTATTACAAACATGAAAATGGGTGTTTGATTTTTTTAAGAAAACTTTTATATAAAAAGTATTTAAAAAAACACGTCATTTAGTAGTTTGAAAAGTATGCTCACCGTAAACGATGGATTAACAAAATCCAAATTCACTTTCGCCTTAATAGGGGTAACGACAATGGCATAAAAAACGGATGTAAAATTCCACCAAATGGCAAATACGGAATATAAAATTTTCAATGACATACTACATAAGAAAACATGTGTACTTTGAGTGGTAAATAATAGGGTTAATTGGATCCATGCCATTGCAACTTTAGTTATTTGGAAATCTGCCATTACAATTCATGAAACCGGCTAGGTGCCATCGGAATTTCTCGAAATTGGAACCGTGCCATTATGTACGTCTGAATCACCGTCCGTGTCGTTTTTCTTCTCACGTATTTTCGTATGGACGCACAAAGCCCCTGGCGGAGATGACACAAGGCATCCCGAACCCGGTCCGGCTCAACCATCTCCGTTCCCCATTCCCCATTCCCCATCCTCTGCAAACCCTAGCTCGTCGACGAGGAAGTCAACGGCGATCGGTACCGCGCCGCCGCCGACGGCTGGGGCTAGGGATACGGCGGTAGCGACGATGAATAACTTCTCCCGGTGCGGCAGATGGCTTAAGGCGGCGACGAGGCTGGACGTGGTAGAGGCAATGGAGGTGAGCTTTAGCGGTGGCGATGGTCGCTCTGCAATTTGGAGCAGGTGCAGCGTCGAGTCAGCGGCTCCTTCAATCCTAGAGCTGAAATGTGCTTGTGGGCATGCCACTGCGGTGCATACATCCAACACACCAAGGAATCCAGGGCGGCGGTGGCTGCAGTGTCGTGGGCAGGTGAGAATCCATTTGTACCGCATATGTGTGTATGATTTTCTTTGGGAATCCAATCTGGTTCCTTCTTGTAGGGTTGTAGATGTTCGTTGTGGATATGGGAAAATCTCCTAAATGAATATGTTGAGGAGATGGTTGCCTACTGTCACGCCGGTGAATACGACTATCTTAGAGAGACATGTGACAGTTTGCGTCAGCTTGTAGTAGATCAAAGGCATCATATATCTCAGTTGTCAACCCTCAATGATGCAAAAGAGTTGCAGTTGCAAGCCAATTCCGAATTGTTGAATCAGTCGAAGACAGAGTGTGCAGACTTAAAGATTAAATTGGAGTCTGAGAAGGCTAGAACTCGCACAAATTTGTACATGATGATCTTGTTCTGTGTGTTGTTTGTTGCTGTAATGTTAAGGCTGGTATGAACGATGTTCTGTATGATGTAAGTGTTGTTATGTGCTTAGGTGTGTGAAATATGTAAAATGATGTGTGAATGCAAGGGCTATATTGTGCAATCAATTGGTGTGTGCAAATAATATGTTGTGCAATCTCTGTGAATCTCTGTGTGCAAACAATAGGGCAACATGAATGCTGATAAAGTATTGCTGATGCAGTTCATGTTTTGCAATGTTAACATGTAGGTCACATAACTGACATGAGCTTGTTCACATAACTGACATAAACTCCAAATGGCCATATACATGTAGCAAAATATACAGGTCTGGAGCCCATTTCCATGGCCAACATCTAACAAGTCCAAATGGCCATCTACAAGTAGCAAAATATACAAATTGTCATCAGTTTTGACATCACAGACCAACCCAATCTGATAACTTTCTAACTACTCTAGCAGGTGGAGCACTAGAGGCAACAAGATTCTTCCTCTTCTGGGGAGTTTTCTTCTTCTTGGGAGTTTTTTTCTTCTTGCCTGGTGCAGATGAGCTCGCTTCAGCTTCAGCTCCAGCACCAGGCACTTGTCTCTTCCTGCATACAGATAGTAACATTAGGGCAGTTGTGTAAGTCAATTTGTGGACTAAACAGAAAGAAGTCCAAATTACCTTTTTTTGGTTGTTGGCTGGCTATTTTGCTCATCTTGATCAACTGGCTCAGCAAGCTTGCATGTCTTCTCAAAGTGACCAAAACCCTTACATCTCTTGCATGTTACTATCTTCCTACCAGGTTCTAGACAACCTCTTATTCTTTGCACTCTAGGTCTTCCAGCACCTCTCTTCTGCCTAGGTGGGTATATCTTGAAACCAAGATCTACATGTGGCCACTCTGCCTGCATAAGCTGCCCTGAAGGTCTCAACATTATAGTAGAGACTGACAAAATCTTGGATTCGTCCTCTACTAGTGCAAATCCAGGCCAATGCATGTTTGCATGGCTTTCTTGTAACTTGCCATACCCTACATGAGCAGTTTTGATTCTGTAAATCAACTGTGTGCCTTTTAGTGTTGTTGTTAGACTCAACAAGTGTTACTTCTACAAAACCATCATCACTTCTAACAACCTTCACCACCCTGAGACTAGCAGTTGCATCATTCAATTCTTTCATTACATTTGGCAGGATGCCATCCACAAGCTTTCTACCAACATCTCTCCTCAGGGCCATCTTCTCCATAATCATCTCCCTTATCCCATCCACAAGTTCATGCAACAGCAGACATTTAAGCCTCTTGATCTGGTTATTGAAACTTTCAGAAACATTGTTTGTGAGGTAGTCACACTTGCTATACTCAGAAAAGCCACATCTGTACCAAATCCTTGAGTGATGTTTCTCAAGATACTCTATTGCATCAGACCTCACTTGATGTATTTGCTGCATGTGCCACCTAAAACCATCTTCAGTGTAACTTCTTGCAGCTGGATACAGATGATCAGTGAAGGCAGGACCTTGAAACTTCTTCATGAAGTTAGCATATAGATGCCTCATGCATTCTCTGTGCTTAACTTTGTCAAATGCTGCATCAAACAGCTTTCTCCAAACCCTTGCATGCATCTGTTGATATAACTAGGCCCTCTGGATTACCTATGGCCTTATTGAGGTGTCTCATGAACCATAACCAATTGTCATCAGTTTCAGAGTCAAAAATTGCATAGGCTACATAAAACAACCAATTATGTCCATCTACACCAGTGGCTGCAGCTAGTTGACCAGTATATTTACCTGTCAATCTTGTTGAATCAACACCAAGATAAGGCCTGCAGCCATTGAGGAAGCCATCTATGCAAGGCTTCAGAGCAACAAACATTCTCTTGAAGCACATTTTCTTCTCTATCTTTTGTACATCAATCTCTACAATAGACCCTACGGACTTCATCTCCATCTCAGCTTTCCAATTAAAAAGAAGTTGGAAGCTCTCTTCATATTTACCATGTATCTGCTGTAATGCACACTTCAACCCAGACCATGCCTTGGAATACTTCAACTTGATCTGAAAATCTTCTTCAAGCTTCTGCCTTGCATCAGCAGCCCCCTTTTGTGGATTTTTCTTGACCTAGTCGCCAATCCTGTCTGCAATCCAACCCTGAGTTGCCATCTTACTTTCATGCAATTTGGTAGATGCACATGTGTACTCAAAGGGAAGTTTTTTGATCTGCAGGAAACATGTGTATTTAAAAAAATTGCATGACACAAACATAATCAAAAGGGTTAATCAAAATACATTGATGAAGCAAACCATAGGGGCTGGAAACATATCACCTGTATGACTTTGGTCCTAGGTAGCCTGGAAGCATGAATACGCCAAGAGCACCCTTCAGCAGCACAGTGAGCTAGAAAATGTGATGGATCTGTCTTCAAACCAGCAAACACAAAACATTTTTTAACTGCATAGTGCCTCACTGCTTTTCTGAAAGCAACTATATCTGGAAATAATGCATCTTTCTCTATTTTGGGATTCTCAGGATCATGTATGACATTAAAGACCTGTGGATCTTCATCAGTAACCTGTTCCTCAGGAGCTCTCACCCCTGCAACAGGCGGCTGAGAAGACTGACCAGTGCTAGTGTTTCCATCAGGTTGAGCAGGCTGTGGAGGATTTTCACTTGATGAGCAAACATACAAATGCTCATCATCGACACCCACATATTCTTCCTCATTGTCAAATATGTCTGGTTCTCTAACAGATGCTTCCTCTATTGCAGGCTTTTCAACACCTCCAACATTGAGAGCAGGGTATTCAGAACCATTGATGGGAGCAAAGTTGTCAGGAGGCACAACCCAAATGGGTTCTACTTCTTTGTCGACAACAGAGGTGGAGAAAGCTTCAAATGTACCAAATTTCTTATTGTCAAGCACTACAACAATAAGATGGAATTGGCTCTCCGTTTTGTACATTTCGAATAGGTCAGGTAGCTGACTGTCGTCCACAAGTCTAACATCCTCACCAATCGTCTTGTGAAAAAACCAGATCGAAGGAGATTCATTATGACGGAGCGTGAAACTCCTCACCAGGAGACCGTGCAGGTCCCCCTTTGCCGGTTCGGCTGGGGGCGCAAGGTGAGATTCTTAGCCCCTGATCTGAGGGATTTCAGCGAGAAAGAACGCGTGGACACAGGCGATGTAGACAGGTTCGGGCCGCTGAGAAGCATAACACCCTACTCCTGTGTTCTGGTAGATCTGGGAATGTGAAGGAATCCAGAGAGAGTTCAGCCTCTAGAGCGAATCAGCCAGAGTCCGATCCGGTCCCTTCTTTCCTAGGCCTGGGCCTCCTTTTATATGGCAAGGGGCTACCACATGGGCCACCAGCTACCTAAGAAAGAAAACATTCTTTTACATTTTGGGCTATCCTACTGTCGGAAGCAGTTTCTGACAGACGCCGCAGCACGCCCCTGCTCCGCCAGCCGACCCATCCGTTGGACGCCCGTTTCAACCTTCATTAAATGGCGGGCGACTTTCTCATCACGCCTGCGCCGGAATCTGGAATGCATCTGACCGGGACTGACATACCAACTCCAGGAGTTGTCACGCCAGCTCCGGCTGAGAGACGAGAGACAGAAGGCTCTCATCATTCTGACGGGACGGGGTGAGGCGTGCTGCTGGCCGCCTGGCGCCACCTAACCCGCGATCTGACCGGTCTGTAATCGGTCACTCGCTGCGACCGGTCACAGACCGGATAGGCATGCGCCACGCCGCATTAAATGCGGCGTAGTGTGCTCGTCTGAACCGCCGTAAATGCGATTAGGTGAGCCCTGCCACGCTCACCTAACCTGCACACGTGGCACCAGAACCACAGGGGGTCGGGGCGCCCCAGCCCTCGGGGCAGAATCGGGAGCGGTCCGACCCCGGGGGGAGACCGGGAGGGCAGCCGCCACGTCACCCTCGGGCCCGACCCCTCGAGGGGAACGGACCACGTGGATGACTGTGGCCGCCCTTCCCTTTAGTCTCGACACCCCCGGTCCCATGTCACCGACACATTAGTTCCCCACGTGAACCCAACACTTAAACTATTCATCAAAAATTCCATGGAAAAGCTATTTGAATCCACAACCCAATGCTGAGTAGCTCCTTTCGTGTAAGATTTTCTACCATCGGCATCTATCGTGACATAAGCGCCAACCCTAACCTCTACTGAATACCAATGCCTACCAAGAAATGAGGGAACATCAACTGACAATTTACATGCAAATGGGATGAAATATACCAAATGCGCTTCTACTTCAGCTATCTAAGGAGCATATTAGAGTTCGAGGTGAGGTACTCACGGTATTGATGAAATAGCCGGAATCAAGCCTCCCAGATCCATCCCCTCCATCGGCAAGTTCACGGTGCACGATGATGTCGCAGGGGAGCTTGGGATCTTCAGGGGAGCTTCTACATCTTGGGTTATCGTCGCTGCCGCCGTATCCCTAGCCCCAGCCATCGGCGGCGGCGTGGTACCGATCGCCGTCGACTTCCTCGTCGACGAGCTAGGGTTTGCAGAGGATGGGGAATGGAGAATGAGGAACGGAGATGGTTGAGCCGGACCAGGTCTGGGATGCCTTGTGTCGTCTCCGCCAGGGGCTTTGTGCGTCCATACGAAAATACGTGAGAAGAAAAACGGCACGGACGGCGATTCAGACGTACATAATGGCACGGTTCCAATTTCGAGAAATTCTGATGGCACCTAGCCGGTTTCATGAATTGTAATGGCTTGCAATGGCATGGATCCAATTAACCCTAAATAATAAGGAAGAAATTTGCTCGAAGGGATACTAGGGAGGTATATTGATCTCATCCCCTGCTAGTTAAATAGGTGTTAACAGCAGAATTTGGTAAGCCCTGATGTCCCCATCGGCCTAGGGGCCATATCGGCTCGAAGCTAGTATCGGCCTAGAGTTATACATCGGCCGATGGGGGTTATCTTAAACCAACCACCAACAGCAGTCGGATTCTTGTTAGATTCGGGAGGATCTTATCCAGAGAAGACCGAGTTCAAGAAGGATGCGGCTTGTATCTTTTAATTAGGAAGAGTTTGTTAGCTTTCTGTTTTATCTTTAGGAAAGTGTGTTAGTGTCCGGCAAGGACTTTATCTTTTTTTGTTTTATCTTTAGGAAAGTTTGAGTCCTAGTCTGTTAGGATCTTTGTTAGTCTATGAGTATAAATATGTAAGCCCAAGGTTCACGTAAATCATCTCACGATCAATACAACTTCGGCGCATCGCCAACCTTTACTTTTCGTCTTCTTCGGCGAGTTCATGCCCTTCTCGCGAGGGGTAAGTCTCGTTATGGCTGCCTGCGCTGTCGAGGCTAGGGCTTCGATGTTCTGATCTCGTCAACGTAAGCACCTACTATCATATATCTTAATTAATCTGATTTGGCTTCTCGATTTAGCTTTATCAGCAGAGATTCGCTTTAGGGTTTATGCCGGCATCGATTAAATCGTCTTGCTAGATTAGATTGGTTAAGGTATCCACCACCCTGAAAATCAGTCAAGGGCTTGATTGTCTAGATCTTGCGTTTCTTTTCATACTTATTGCTGCATCAGTTCGGTTTGACCTACTAAGTCGTGTTTAGAACCGTAATCTCTAGCCTGCTTGTTGGCTGCTAATAAGGGTTTCATCGGGGTTTCAGCCGATGAGTTATCTGGATGTTGCATCGGTCTAAGAGTTTTACATATAGATTGGATCTGGCCGATGACAACAGAGTATTTATTGTTTATCTGCTTATTGAGAGTTTATGCCATCGGACCTCCGGCCGATGTGTGCTTCAATCTTCAGAGCAATATTTATTTTATCATATGATTGGTTTATGCTATATTATATTGTTATATCTTCATGTTATTGTCAGCTGATTGCCTATATATAGAGGTTTGCTCAGTGTGCAGCCGATGGATCAAAAGCTTAATTACATCGGTTGGCATCGGCATCGGCTGGAACTGTGCCATCGACTTATCGGCCGATCGGCTGCTTTTGCCCTATCGGCCGATAGACCTTTTATTCTGCTGTTTTGCATATCTTGTCAGTGGCAGGATCAAACTGACTGGCACGTCTGCGCTTCATCAATTTTAGGACCTGCACTGGAGCTAAGCAGATCTCCCAGGCCTTCGTGTGTCCGCGCGCCAGATCTTCATCGGCGGTACGGATTTGGCGTCAACAATAGATTTGTGATAATCAATCAAATAAGTTCACATCAAAGTGCCTGTTTTGGATAACAGAAAGAGTTAGTTACAGTAACACCAGTAGTAATGAGAAAATTGCATATGTGCCACTCCTAAAAACTGGCTTCGTTAGAATGCCATCGTTAAAATGGAATTCGGTCGAATGCCACTCTCAAGTTGTGGGCATTCGCTACAATGCCATTTTCATTATTTCTTGCACTTGTAAATCATTTTCCATCCATTTAATTTTTTTCTCGGACCTTTTTGCCCCTAGCTGCATCTTTTCTCTTCTCTCCTCCTCTCTTCACTCTTCTCTATCCTAGGCGAGGTGACAGTGGCGAGAGGGCAAGGTGGGGGCAAGCAGCGAGAGGGCGAGACGGCGAGAGGACGCCGACAGCTCACACACCCAACCCCTGCCACAACCCNCACCGCCGCCACTCCTCGTCGTCACCGAGCCGTCGTCACCCCTCCCCCGTCGGATCCAGCCGTCGCAGCTCGAGCTCCATCGCCGGGCCCGCCGCCTTCCTTTCTCGGCGCGCTGGTGGCACCTCCTCTTCCTTCCGCAGCGCCGGCCGGCGCCGCCGCCTCCCTCCTTCCGCACGCCTGCCGTCGCCACCGCCACCGCCACCGCCACCTTCCTCATTCCGCACGCTTGTCGATGCCGCCGTCTCCCTTCTTTCGTGCGCCGGGGCCGCTTCCCTCCCTCGCACCGGCGCCGGCGCCGCCTCCTTCCTTCCTTCGCGCGCCGACAACGCCTGCACCGCCGGACTCGCTTCCCTCCCTCGCATCGGGCACCGTCGTCGCCCCTTCTCTCTCGCCCTCTCACCGCTCGTCGCTGCCACCTTGCCCTCTCTCTGCTCGCGCACAGCCTCGGCTCGCCGCCGTCACCTCGCCTTCTTGCTGCGGGGGGAGGAGAGAGAAGATGCAACCAGGGGCAAAACAGTCCGAGAAATAATTATTTTGATGAAAAATCTTTTGCAAATGCAAAAAAAGCGAAAATGGCATTATAGCGAACGCCACGGTTTGACAGTGGCATTTGAGCGAATCCCATTTTAACGATAACATTTTAGTGAAGCCAGTTTTTAAGAGTGGCACATATGCAATTTTCTCAGCAGTAATTGGCATTTTAATATTCTCTACCGTCTAGAGTAGATTGAATCACTTAAAAGATATTATTGGATTCGGAATTCAACAAACTGAAGGTTTTTTCACTGTATTTATTTATATATAAGCGAATGGATCGATGTTACATACACGACAGACTTGTGAAAGAAAACGAGCTAGAGTAACCGACTCGAATTGATCTGTTGGTAATAGGCAGCGAGCGATACGGCCGGTGCCGAAGGAGGTTTAGAGGATTCGATATGATATGGTTCATGGAGATGGAGATGTGGCGAGGAGGAAGACATGGATGGCATGCAGAAGCAGGCCAGAGGCATCGGGAGATCGGCAAGTAGGAGGGACGTAGCTGGCCGCGTGGTCCATGGTATACTCGCCGATCTCGGCGGCCTCACCACCGCAGCGCAGCCACAGGGCCTCCGCGTAGCTGGTGTGCGCGAAATAGGCCTCCGCCTCCACTACCTCTCTTGATCCTCCCTCAACTACCACGGTCACCTTGCGCCGCTCATACACGCCCAGGTGGGTGCCCTGCACATCCAAATCATGCATCTAGCCGCCATCTAGGTGAATAGGTAGGTGATCGAGGACTGAGGAATATATGTATATGTACCTCGAGGGCGTCGAGGTCGACCAGGGCTCGAGGGACACGGCGTAGAGCTCGCCGGAGACAAGATGGCCGCCGGGGCCGGGGGATGAACTCCTTGGAGGGATGGGGAGGAGGAAGGGGACAGAATAGGGCCCCACGACAAGCGAGGCCAGGGCGGCGGTGGAGGCGGCGCCAGCCAAGGGGGAACCGGAGGCGGCGAGGAGAGGGTGGTTGGGGAAACCGCGCTTCAGGGTGCCGTACACGAACACCATCGTCGCCTGCCCCTCCCCCTCCATTGCTGCCTTTAATTTCTGCCCCTCTCTCCTCATCTTTACTCACATCTTCGTTCGTTATTATATTGAGGACTTCATTCATCTCAAAATATAACCAAAATTTTTTATATTTTGAGACAAATAGAGAGTAGTAGTATTATTATTTCAATATATTTCAAGCTATTTACTATTATTATATTAAAAGTTTTAAAGTAAATTTCACATATATACTTCGTCAAGTCTCGATAAAACTATCACCAAGATTTCAAGTGGTAATATCACCGAGCTATATAGAAATTATTGTCATGTCAACAATACATCATCAACAATGAAAACAAAATAAATAAGTCATTAATAACTACTAGTTTCTTTTCATAATGTATGACGTCGTTTACTTCTTACATAACGTTTCATCATTTGTCTTGTTATAAAAGTTATATAAATATCATTTATTTTTGTCTTCTTTACAAGTGGTCGAAACCCAACTACGTTGCCGGTGTTCGCACGATCCAACTACGTCGCCGGTGTTCGCACGACCATAGGACGTAGTGGTCTTGCCACCCAAGACAAATTAATCTGAGTGAAGCACATAGATCGATTACTATTTCTTCGCCATTGGATTTTCTCGGCCTAAGCAGCTGCTGAATTTTACCTAAAAAGTGGTCGAAGACAACAGACATCCATAACTTCTGCTCAAACTGTCCACTGATCAACTTATGTGTTTGTGTTCTATGGTGTATCAATAAGTGTGCACCATTTGTCCCGAATAACTTGATTTAGTCATATTAGTTTGGTTGAGGCCCATAACTCCTATGTCCTTTTACATTATCCAACTAATCAATAGGTAGCGGACGCCCTATATTCCCGATTAGCTGCAGCCTATGAGCATAAACTACTCCCGATTAACATATTTATTAACTGTGTAATCGGTAATGGTTTTTTCAACTTCATGGCTGGGGCTTAGGAGCTATGAGATAAATGGGAACTAGAGTCCCCATCACCTGTTGCACGAGGTACCCATGGAAACGTTATCAAGACCATACGACCCACGTCACCGTCAACCAGATTCAAGCAACAATTGATATACATCCGAAGAGGAACGCTCTAAGAGCCCCGAGCATGGTCCCCTGTGGGTTGTGCTTGGGGTGCATCAGCCACCAGCCCCCAAAGCACACCCCCTGTGGGTTGTGCTTGGGGCACATCTACAGCCTGCCCCCGAGTATGACCCCCCGTGGGCTATGCTTGGGGCAAATATGCCCCTATGTTCAGCCCCCGAATGCTTACGAGAGCAACAACACATGGACCCTTCCAGTGTGTGACCGAGACAACCCAGTGTGAGACCGAGACAACACACGTCAACCCTACGACAAGCCTTCATCACCCCTATGCAAAGAGGCGTGGGTTGTCGGCGGCACGGTTGACTGCCATGCCGTGTGTCCAGCCCATAGCCATCCCGAACTTTCTTTTGATAGCTGGCGTGTGACCTGATGACCGGGCCTACTCGCTAAGAAGCAACAAGGTCAAACACACCTAACCTCTATATTGGGGCCTATTTGTAAGAAACAAGTCAATGTGGTATCACCTTTCAACTATAAAAGGAGGACCATGGCCACTGAAGGAGGGGGTTCAACTCCTGATGATAGTCAATCTTAGAACATCTCCATGAGCTCTATAGCTTCCACACTGAGAGAAATCAACTTCATGCCTTAGAACAGAAAGTTACCAACAACTTGTAAACATTCGAACAAAGAGCTTAACCGAGAACACATAGGTAGGGTATTACGCCTCCAAGCAGCTCGAACCTAGCTATCTAAACCATTGCCTCTCTATCTCGTCGCCCTTCTTTTATCCGCGCGACATTGTCACCCCGTTTCCGCGTACCCGGTCCCTGATCGAATCTCCAAGAGGGTGCCTTCCTAGGTACTTTCCCGGTAGAGGAGCTTCGTGCTCCGACATGAGCCTTTTCACTTTAACTCTGTGGGATGTGAACATTGGTTGCCTTCCTGGGAACTCTTTCCCAGCAATTCAACTGGGGGTTAGGGGAAGTATACAAATTTCTATCAAGCAAAAACTTTGACTCTAGAAGTATACTACATATTGGCACACCTTAATATACTTTATTTTGAAACCTTCAATTCATATTACTCCTGAGCATTCGCTCGAGAGCTTTTTATCTAACAATTTGTTATGAGTAGTTGATTTTAGGGAAATCAAATAACAAAGCAAATAACCACATCGAGTAAGACAGAGACTAGTCGGGGCTTCCTAGTAGCCGACATCTTATCTTGACTAAATAAAGCCTCAACTGTTGTACCCAATGCACATAGAGAATTTATTCTAACTAGATATATGTCGGATTAGTGATTCAAACTTCAGTATATACAAGAAGAGATCCCAGGATAGAGCAAATATGCCAGATTAGCGACTTCAAACTTCAGTATATATAAGGAGCGATCCCAGGACAGAGCAAATTCAAGAGTTGTCTATTAGTTGCCACTTTGTGCAGACTAAATGGAACTTAAGAACAAGAACTCTGCAACACAATCGCATATCCTTTATAGATCTGACAACCTGTATATGGTGATAATAGGTGATGCTTTGCATCGCACGATATCAACAAGCTATTTTTCTCTATCACAACTGGCGAAAACGCATCCAAGAGAGCTAACAAAGAGAACAACATATCTGAGAAATAAAGAGTAAACAAAATGATGGCTTCTCCACTGAGATTTTATATACACTAAGTTATGAACTCTATCCAAATTATCGAATCTGACCACGCGATTCTTCCACCTTCTAGAAAGGCCTGAGTTCTTGGCTACCACACCAACTAAGTTTTCTATTCCAGCAACTCGGCTCCTTAGTAGATTCTAATCTAGTCGGCTTATGCATTTTGCATAGATTTTGGGGGCTACTATTAGTGTCCTCAATGTGGGATACCCTATACTTTTATACTAAGTTCAGCGGGACCACCATATACTAAGTCCTATACGAAATCAAGCCTCATGCATATCACAAAAGTGCTGATTAAATAAGGAAGGATTCCCGAATAAGGAAAGAGAAACAAAGTCCTATTCTGGTCCGACCTGGGCTACTCAGATCGTATTCATACTTGTCTCCATAATTCTATTTGGACAAGTAGGCACTTGAGGATATAAATACAAGAATCCTCATGAGGAGAGAGGACTCAAGAGGAATCCAACAAGGCAATACAGAGCCACAAAAGCCAAGATAATAGAGGTCACCTCCAATCTCTCTAAGTTCCTATTCGAGGAAGCCGACAACAGCTAGCTGTCAACCACCTCTTCGAGCTTTACACCGCTATACTGGTAGAATAGATTGGGTTTTCTTTCACATTGTACTTTTGAGAGATTGTTATATGATGGCTACACCAGATTCACCCAATAGGAGTAGAGTTATTACCTGTTAGTAGTGGCCCTGAACCTGTATAAAGATCTCTTTCTCCCATCTCTTTACTGCAGTTTTGCATATACTCTGGTACCAACATCCCCTATACTCCTAAAATACCGTTGTCAGGTATAGCCCGTCGACATATTCCAAAAAAGTACTTGAGCCCGGTTCGAATGTGCAATTCGGCTGGAGCTGTTCGTGGCTAAAAAGAAGCGAATCATTAGTGCATGATTAATTGTGTATTGCATATTATATATTTTAAAAATAGATTTATTTGGTTTTTAAAAATACTTCTATGTAGATTTTTTTTATAAAGCGCACTATTGGAATTGTCGTTTCAAGTTATTGAAAAGACTCCTTACATCTATTCTTCACTTGCCCATTTGCTCAGCAATGCTGGCAATTCATTGGCATTAACTGGAACCTAAGCTTGGACCTCATGAATATGATATCAGAAGCAAAGAATAATTTCCTTCACCCCTTCTTTATGGAGGTACTTGCAATTTGCTATTGGAACATTTGGAGCAGAAGAAATGATTTCATCTTCAATAATGTACCGGTTAATTTTAGAAAATGGAAAACAGACTTCAAGGAGGAATTTAATTTACACCAATTTGGCAAATGAGGCTGTCGGTGACATGGGCCCGGGGGTATCGAGACCAAAGGGAAGGGCGGCCACAGGGATCCACGTGGCCCGTTCCCCCGGAAGGGGTCGGGCCCGAGGGTGACGTGGCGGCTGCCTTCCCGGTTTCCCCCGGGGTCGGGCCGCTCCCGTTTCTCCCCCGAGACCTGGGGCGCCCCGGCCCCCTGCGGCTTGGATGCCACATGTGCGGGTTAGGTGAGCGCGGTAGAACTCACCTAACCGCATTTATAGCGGTTCAGACGGGCGCACTACGTCGCATTTAATACGGCGTGGTGCGTGCATATCTGGTCCATGACCGGTCACGGTGAGTGACCGGTCGCAGACCGGTCAGATCGCGGGTTAGGTGGTGCCAGGATGCCTGTGCACCGCACGCGCGCCAGGCGGCTTGCTGCACGCCTCGCCCCGTCCCATCAGAATGATGAGAGCCTTCTGTCTCTCGTCTCTCAGCAGGAGTTGGTACCCCAGCTCCGGTCAGATGTTTCCCGTTCCCAATGTGAGCGGAACACGGAAGTCATCCGCCATTTAATGAAGGCTGAAAAGGGCGTCCCCTGGATGGGTCGACTGACCGAGCGAAGGCGTGCTGCAACGTCTGTCAGAGGCTGCTTCCGACGGTAGGATAGCCCTAAATGTAAAAGAATGTTTTCTTTCTTAGGCAGCTCATGGCCCATGTGGTAGCCCCTTGCCATATAAAAGGAGGCCCAGGCCTAGGAGATAAGGGGGACTCTCTCTGGATTCCATCATACTCTCAGATCTACCAGAACACAGGAGTAGGGTATTACGCTCCTTAGCGGCCTGAACCTGTCTAAATCACCTGCGTCCACGCGTTTTTCTCGCTGCGATCCCACAGATCAGGGGCGAAGAATTTCACCTTGCGCCCCCGGCCGAACCGGCAAAGGGGGACCTGCGCGGTCTCCCGGTGAGGAGTTTCACGCTCCGTCATCTGGCGCGCCAGGTAGGGGGCACGCACGTGTTTTTCTGAGCCCCCATTTCCTTTCGTGTGCGCCAAGCTTCGCCAGGTAAGCCCTATGGCCGAAAAGTCAGTGGCGTACGATCCTTCTTTGAGCGCCAGCGGTGATGGCGGGGAGCAGAACCCGCGCTGTCGGGCTCGCACCCCGTCGTCCCCCTCCCACCGGAATCTTGGGCGGGGGAAGGTGCTTGAGGAAGTCGAGGGATCCGTGACCTCGCCGCCCGCAGGCGACGGAGGAGGACGGCGAGGCGGGGTGCGTCGCGCCTCACCTATGGTGAAGGCGGCACGCCCCAGGGCGTGCTCCAGGCTGCGGGCGCACTCTTGCGTCACCCGCCCGTCGTCCCCGATCCAGAGACCCCGGCCCAACGTTGGCTGGATGACGTGGCCAACCTGGTCATGACGGCGCAGTAGCGCCTAGGCACCGGCAGGCAGTCTTCCGCCGTCGGGACCTCTGGCGCTGCCACCGCTGGCTCTACGTCGTCGAGGCGGAGGGCACGACGGGCGATGGCCGGCACCCACCGTTCGTCCGCGGTTCCCTCGTCAACGCCTCCGACTCATGAGAATATGCATGGGGGGCCAGACGGCCGGCTCGATATCGAGCGCCGGCGCGACGCTCGTCGCGCCGCCCATGCAACGGAAGGCGCCTCCTTCTCTGGGGCGCCGCTCCGTTCCAGTCACGAGGGCCGGCCCCCGTGTCCCTGGTTGGTGGTGCCGGCTGTCGAGCCTTCGTGGCGAGCCTTCGAAATGTCCGTTGGCCCCCGAGGTTCCGGCCCACCATCACCGAAAAATATGACGGGAGCGTCAACCCCGCTGAGTTTCTCCAGATCTACATGACTGGAATAGAAGCCGCGGGGGGTGACGACAGGGTCATGACGAACTTCTTTCCCATGGCCCTGAAGGGCCAGGCGCGGGGTTGGCTAATGAACCTGCCACCCGCATCGGTCCACTCCTGGGAGGACTTGTGCCAGCAGTTCACCACGAACTTCCAAGGCAAATATCCATGCCCAGGCGAAGAGGCGGACTTGCACGCGGTACAGCGGAGGGACGATGAGTCTCTCCGCTCATACATCCAGCGGTTCTGTCAAGTCCACAACACCATACCTTGCATCCCTGCACATGCGGTTATCTACGCATTCAGGGGGGGCGTGCGGCACAACCGCATGCTCGAAAAGATCGCCTCCAAGGAGCCCCAGACCACCGCGCAGCTCTTCGAGCTCGTGGACCGTGTGGCTCGCAAGGAGAAGGCTTGGACCTGGAACTCCTCCGGCTTTGGAGCGGCGGCTCCGGCTGCCCCCGAGTCCGCCGCTTGTTCAGGGCGGCGGGACAGGAGGAGGAAGAAAAGGTCGGCCCGTTCCGACGATGAGGGTCATGTCCTCACCGCCGAGAGCGCTTCGTGGGCCCCCTGAAAGGGGAGGCCCGTGGTGTGGGCACCCAGAAATTATACCGTCTAATGCAATTTGTGACCACCACATAATCTTGAACGAGTGGGATCGATACATGCACAAATAGCCACTCATATCTCAATGTGCCCATGATCACAAATTAACACCATTCGATATAAAATCCATAATGCCGAATAATGAGCAAAAGAGATATTGCTGGGACTCCGCATGCCCGTCAACTTCAGCCTAAGACATGCCCGTCAAACCACACGAAGGCGGCGACCAGATGTGTTATACATCTCAGGAGACTTGACTCAAATTGCGAGAGCTCTATAACATCTCAATTGTTCAAAATTCATACTCATGATTAGCTAGTCCCAGGAAAAGCGACTAGCCTTGCACTTTCATCGCAAGCAATTGATAAACATCACAAATGCATAAAGGTGGATATAAGGACAGCAATATACATATACCATAATGGGATTCCACAACCCATCTTACAACACAAACTATAGCAGCGGAAGTTTCATAAACTCACATAAGCAAAAGTAAAACCTGTGGTTTACCCACCATCCCATAAGGGCAACCAACCGGGGCAAGAGTCAAGCTAAAAAGACTACTCACCACCCTCACCGCCCTCGGTAGAGTAGTAAGAACAATCAAGTACGCCAACATCCTCATCTGAAATTGTAGACATCGGGTTAAGTACGGAATATACTCGCAAGACTTATTCTTTCATATATATATAGAAAGAAGGAGTATGCAAGTTTCTACCTTAGAATATGGCATAAGGGTTCAAGTTTTGCATAAAAGCCAATTTAGTTGAGCAATTAACAAGTTGCAAATATAGAGTTTCAAACTTAGCATAATCTGAAATTTAAACACCAATAAGCACAACCCGTGCTCTCATCACTATCCATGTATAAGCACTACCTGTGCTCTCATCACCAACCATGGACTTCCATTGTCCAACTATGGCTTTACAACATATCTATTCCATATCCAATAGCTAATCCAATCTATTTAACCCAAGTTTGATGCTAACATAGAATGACTAACACATCAAGCGATCGTCCTGTAACCGTGGACACGGCTATTCGAATAGTTTTACTCTGATCAGAGGGGTACATCTTTACCCACACGAAATGAACAAGAATCAAATGCTTTCACCACCACACAGGTGTGACTCACAAGTGACAAGCTCATAACATGTCCTTTCCTAGTCCCACCCCAATCACCTAAACTCCGCCTAGGCCCCCGACGACTTAGCCACGTGCGTGTGTGATGTGGCTAAGACGGGCTCACCATCGTGGGAGACACCCCCTGCCAAAACACGGCACACCTGGGTTCTCCAAAGGAACAGCATCCTCACGATTGACCAGCGTAGCGTAGATGATTACAGTGCAACGTAGTACTAAGTCAAGCCGTCCCATACCGACGTGTGGTAGTACGTAAGGTGCTTGAATAGACGTCAACATGTTCGGTCCTTAACAACCCAGACGAGGCTACTTGCATCAGGGAAAACCACCATCCCTTCATCGCCCTATCACTCATCCAAGTTAATCATATTTTCCATATGAACCATTTAGTGTAAGTAGTCAAACTTTATGCCCATAAATCGCAAATAGTGAATGAGTTCAATTGATAGCTCCATCCATCGATTTTGAACACTACTGGATCTAAGCATGACTAAGCATCGGTAAAATAATAAAACATTCCCAAGTATTTCTATCCCGAGGTTACAAGGATAAATGACAACAACGAAACAAGGAAGGATATGCAGCAATTAGGTATAACCAATTCTAACCATTACCGATAAGTTTGTAATAAAACAACACATGCATATATATCGTTTTGCAATCAAATCATTTTAGCAAAATAGGGATTCTATATGCTTAGATGCTTGCCTGTCTGCTGTGAGAAATCACACTCAAATTCAGGATCTTGCTCCACATACTCCAAAACGTCGGAATCTAAATAATCATAACGTACGATACAAATAAACATCCAAATAAGGCGAAAAATCCAAAATGCTGTAAAATGCATGAATTCCTCACAGTGGGTTAGTCATGTCCTAAAATGAATTCAGGTGAAGAAATTTCTATTTTAGCATTGCTATTTTGAAAGTTATGAATTTTACAAATTCAACGAAAAGAGAAAAGGATATTTGTCTAAATTGGTTTTAGGAGGTAGTTTTGTCAAATTCCTTTTATCCAGGTCAAATGGTACATATTTCTAAGGTGAAAAGCATTGGATTCATAATTTTGGGATCAACTATTAATTTTCTAGAGATTAAATAAGTCTTAGTTGAAGAATAAGTGTTTTTGTATGACTTACAATTTTAGTCTCATTTCCTGTACAGAAAGTACCATATTTTATTTTATCAAATTAAAGTTCATACTTTACTGGTTCTATAGAAATTGAGTTCACTCTATTTGGATTATAAATGAATTTTCTACAATTTTTACAAGTTCTATGTCAACTATTTCATATTTAAAATTTAGAAATAAATATCCTACTGTGAGCATAGGATTTTATTATACAATATTAAATTTTACAATTTTATGAACCTACTGGAATTGGTTTCACCTCAAAATGAGTTATATTTAATTTTATATGAAGTTTACAAGTTTGGAACACTTTTTAGTTGAAAAGATATAGATTTCTCCATTTCCTGTTATATTTCCAAAATATAATTCTTTTGGGTCCACAGGTCAGCCTCTGGCTATTTTGCAGAAAAGTCCCTGGAGTTTCATGAAATCAACCCACAGTCCTATAGCCATTTGATGTGTGAGAGCGTTTTAAATATAGGTCCTTAGAGTTCTGACTATTTTCGGGACGACGTCCTCGTCTTCAACCTCCAGCGTCACCATGGACAGGAGGAGTGGCTGAGAGCTTGGCGAGCTCGCCGGCGGCGAACGGTGGCTTAAAAGGAGAAACGACCAAAAGGTAAAATGAATAGGACACTCGCGCGATTCCATTCCTCTACTTTTCTCGGTTGGTGGACATCGGAGTAGCGCCGGCGGCGAGTGTGAATGGGCGTTGTTTTCGGATGATAGTGCATGTACGTCTACAGCTATGGATTGGTTAAATGTGTGCATGCATGTGTGCCTTAGAGGTTCAAGGGTGCTCACCGATACTGGAGAAGGTTGGGAGTGCCTGCAGAGGCGCAGGGACGACGAAGCTCCATGGCGGCATGGCGCAACTCCAGGGATGATGTCTGCTGCGTGTTCTGCAAGGGAAGTCACCAGTACAGTGTATGCACGAGGTCAAAGGCTATTTAGGGAGGACGTGCATGCAACGAATTAGACCGAGGCTCACCGGAGAGGATGGAATCGATGATGGTGTTCGGCGGCCGGAGCTGGAGAAGACGATGCCGATCTCCATGCTCACTGTGACTTTGGTTGGGATTCTTGGGGGCTTTTGCAGAGGACCAAGAGGGGAAGTTGGTGGCGCGACGACTCGGCTCGAGGTGGTCCATGGCAGCCGGAACAGCAACAACCTCTTGGCGGCGGCGCTCGGTGCATGCCCCGGGACATCTGTGGGCACGACGGCGTTTCCGATGATTGGCCGCACGAAACGGGAGGGTGTCAAAAGGAGATTTGCTCGGCATGGAGAGAGGAGTATGGAACGGGAAAGAGTTGATGACGAGCGCGCCTTGTCGGCGAATGGGACCATCGTCTTCCTTGCGGTCGGCGGCAATGGTGAGGGTGACAGAGAGGCTGAGGGCTTCCTCCCTCGATTGGATCGGCTTTGGGACGGAGAGATTGATCTTGCGACGTGGCTGGCGGATGATAAGGGCGAGCTCGGCGGCGAACACGACGTCGGACACGCGTCGAGCACCTCCGGCGTCGACCGCTTTCGCCCTGTCTCTCTCTCTGTTGAAGCGGTGGAGAAATATATCTACCGAGTTGGAGCTAGCTCAAGAGACTGTTATGTGGGTCCAGGACGTGGTAGGTTGAGCAAAGAGGTGGGTCATGGGTATAAAACTGAGTGAACACAGGAGTTAGGGTAGTTTAGAATTTTTTCCTATTCATTTTCTTTTTCCCTACATTGTAATTCTATAACTTATTTTCTGTGCATGATAAATTGATATGGATTTTTCTGGAGGTAGATAAAAATACCTAGATTTCATTTTCTTTGGTTTCACCCAAAAATAATCTATATCAATTTCTCAGGAAAATAAAGAAATTCAGTTTAGCCGAAATTGATTTGAATTTTTAAAAGGTCCAAACCTACAAAATAAATTCTGGAAAAATTATATTAATTCATGATAAATAAACTAGTATTTGAATAAATTATAAAACCTCTACATTTTTATGTGTGAAAATACACATATGGGAAAAATTATATTAATTCATGATAAATAAACTAGTATTTGAATAAATTATAAAACCTCTACATTTTTATGTGTGAAAATACACATATGAGATGTGTATTCGTTTTACCGATCAGGGTTTTGAATTAAACTATAGTTTAACTGTTTTGACCTAATTGTTTGGGGTATCAAATGTACATATTAAATTATACCAAAATTATAGTGAGATTTATATATTGATTGAATAATACCTACATGAATTTCCCCATGATTTTATATTGCACCAATTATTTTTAAATACTCACTAAGCTTATCTTTTCTTATATATTTCCTATTATAAAATATAATTAAGTGCTGTAAAATTATATTTAGGTAATTCTTGACCTAATATGATATTGTTGGGCATGATTTACTTTTAGTTACTCAACTTCATATATTTCATATATATATATATATCCTTGTAAATATATATTAAGTATTTACTTCAAATTTTTAAGTTAATGCTCATGAGTCCTAATATGAAATGCTAGTAAAATCCATAAACAAGAGAAAGGACTCAAAGCTTAACAATACATCATGCAATTACATGCACACACTATGTTTTATTTTCTTTCTTGAAACTATTAAGTTAAAGGTTTTTTTTTATAATCACGGATTTGTATATCAAAATTAGTATTCTTAGACTCGCCTAGGGTTTTTCGTTGGAAAATTTTTAGTGTCTCTACTTCACAAAAATCATTTTCAATATTTTAGATGCAAAATTGGAAATTTAGAATTTTGGGTATGTTACACGTGGGCGGCAAAAAGAAGGAGGTCGGCGCTCCCGGCAGAGAGCGCCCGGCCGGCAGGTGGTGCACTGTGCATAACACCTCCCTCCACGACCTCACTGACTGCCTCGCGGTTCAAAACATGGCCGAGCGAACGAGGAAGTGGGAGGAGGAGAAGAGGCAGGAACGCCGTGAGGGCAAGGCCCCGACGACTTTCACCGGCAACCGGCGAGGTGAGGCCAAGCAGAAGGCCCCCGCTGAGGACGTCGGCGATGGCGATGATGACCTGGGCTTTCAGGAGCCCGAGGCCACTGTCGCCACCGTTGATGGGGGAGCGTGCTGTAACACCCTAATTTTCGCCCATCGAAAACTTTATTTTATTAAAAACCTATTTTCAAAAATTTGGTTCTTTGAGTGTATTTAGATTTTTGTGCAAAGATCTCGATTAAATCCATCCTTGAGAACCTAAATTCTTGCCATGCATTGAATTCCTTAGTGTTCGAATTTCGTAAATCGATCCTCTTCCTGAATTGAACACCTCTCGGGGTAATATCCCTCCTTTGTCTTCTCGACCATCCATCTATTCTGGTAATTGCGATTCTCTAATCAAAATCTCGAGAGCTATTGTCAATTATCGAAATGTCACGTCCCTCCTTGACATCCTCGACTACCACAATTGAATATTAAACCCAACTCTGTTTAATCGAAATTTTCTCTGTTCGGATCCTTTTTCCTCATAAATCATTTTATTCAAAATTCCCTAATTTAGTCCTTTCCTCGGAATCCTAGGACTACCGATGAATTCGTATATCGAACGTTGATTCGATAACGCGGTCCATCCATCCGATTAAATTCGGGGAAATCTCTAAGTCTGATCCTTGCCCACCTAAATGCCAGATTAAATTCAAGAGCTCACTTAACAGTCCAATTATAATTCAAACTCAAAATTAAATGTCCATTTATACAGTCCCTTTACAATTTTGGAATTTAATGTCCAATCAAAATCTCATTCAAATTCCATAATCCAAATTCCTATAAAATTACAAAACATCCTATTCCTTTAGACTCCTTCCTTTTTCGGCCCAACTCTTTTCTCCCTCCCTCTCCCTATTGGGCCAGCCCCATCTCCCTCCAGGCCAGCCTAGTACTCTCTCCTTCCCCTGGCCCAAGGCCTGCCCAGCGAAACAAGTCTGTTTCTTGTCCCTCTTCCTTAGCCAGCTCACACGCCAGGTGTTCGACGGAATGCCTGCAAGCGCCCGAGCCCCCACGGCTCCCCCTGCACCAAGCTCCCAGTCCACCAAGGCCTTCCCCCAAAACACCAGCAACACAGTGAGAGAAGTCCACACCGAAAGAGCAAAGCCGTGTCCACAAACCACCTGTGCGTGCTTGGCCCTCTCTCCCCTGTGGCGATGTCGACACCCGGCCCAGCATCGACACCGTCCATCCCATCCGCCCCTAACACGCGCCCCGGGGGAAGCCCAGTGACCGGTGGTCACTGCGTTGCCTCTTAGTCGTCGCCCGTGCGTACGCCGCCGCTCCTGGTCCATCGCATCGCCTCCTCGCACTCCAGCAGCCGCAACCGCTGGTCCACGCCGAAAGCGTGAACCAAGCCCACGCCGCTGCACACCACTGCCCTTGCCTCCATCCTTCTCCTCGAAGCCATCCGCACCGCTAGGACGAGCGACGGCTATACAAGCCGCCATGCCACAGCAGCTCGCCACCACCTCGCCATCATCGTTTGCCGCCGCGCACGGCCACACCGGTCGCGCGAGCACCACCCGCAGCTGCCTCGGCTCGCTCCGGGACGGCGCCCAGCCGAGCGCGCCCGCGCCGTCGGACGCTAGCGCCGCGACCACGACGCGCCGCTCGCCCCGGGCCACCGGTGCCCCCGACCTCCTCCCGCCCAGCCACGAGCCCCGGCCGCGCCGCCTCTACCCTCCGCGCGAGCCACGCGCCGCAGCCCCGGACCGAGCCGCCGGCGCCGCTCCGCCGCCCTCGCTGCGCCACGCCCCGGCCGACGTGACCCCCGGCCGAGCTCGCCGTGCCGCACTGCCACCGTGCCATGCCGTCGCCTAGCCGCCGGCCGCCGGCTCCCCCCCAACTGCCGCGCCCGCGCGCACGCGCGCCGCGCTGCCGAGGCCACGCCACTTGCCGAGCCACGCCCGCGCCGCAACGCCGCCGTCGCCCTGTGCCCCGGTCGGTCGCCCCCTCCCGCTCGGCACTCTACTCTCCTCCCGGCAAGAACAAGCAGAGAAGGTAAGAAAGAGAAAAGAGAGAGAAAGAAGAGATAAGAAGGAGAGAGAAAAAGGAGGAGGGAAGAGAAGAAGAAAAAAAAAGAAAAAGAAAAAGTAAAAGAGGTGGGACCCGCCGGTGGGCCCCACTCTCTCTCTCTCTTTGCGGGCCACTTGCTTGTATACTTCGAAAAAGTCTATATCGCATCCCTCTTCCTTGTCGGGCCAAGCCTATGAATCTTCTATAAAAGTCTACAACACCCATAGGGTGCCGACTAAAAGTTTATATGGCATCCCTCTACTTCATTGGGCCACCTGGCTTGATAATCCAGAAGTCCATATCAGCTCCCTCATTTCCTCGGGCCGAGCCTAAGAAAATCCATTTCTACAAAAAGTCTATATCATGTCCTCTAGGCCGAAGTCCACCAACAAGCCATCCTCCTCACCAAAGTCTAACATATATCCCTCTACTCACCTAACTCCCTCTATTGAAGTCCATCTTGCCTTCCCAAGCCATTCATTCCTGTTGGGTTGGTAATAAAAAGATAAAATCTAATGCTCCTCCCCGGTACTGCTTCCGGCGACGACGTCGCCGCGCGCCGCGCCGTCATCTGAACCCCGAGAATGACTAACTTATTGAACGGCTAACCTCTAACATCTAACATTTGACCCATTGACTCACTAACCCGCTGACACTCTAACTTACTGACTCACTGACCTCTAACTCGCTAACCCCTAACCCCTAACTTGCACTAACCCGCTAACATTTACTCCTTAACGCTGTGTGTTCGTTTGTTACCACCGATCGAACACGTGGTGTGCGAGGACGATCCGCGGGCCGACCATCCCTAGACTGTACACCGACGACCGTAGTTCGTGTGAGGACCACCGCTCGGTGTGCCGCTACCCAGCTGCCGCAAGGTGAGCTCCTCTCCTGCTCTTCCTCTTGCTTTTGTTTCTTTACCGCCGTTGTTGCCGCGGCACGGTGACGTCGTGAGGCACAACAAAGTACCCGTTCCCTGCTCGGTTGCCCTCCGCAGCGATCGCCGCTGTGCCGCCTGCCATGCATGCGCCATACAGCTAGCTGGCTGTACGTGTGCATGCATGCAAGCAGCTCACATGCATGCAGCTAGCTAGCCGTGTGTATGCATATGCATGCATGCTTGTAGCTCGCCCAAGCCCTTCACCTCACCATGCGCACATGTTAACAGCGGATTTTCGTAATCGACCCGAAGAAGAAAGAGGAAACCGAAGCGGAGAAGGGGAGCTAAGTTGGAGTCAAACCAGGTCTCGTATCGGACACAGTTAGCATATCGGACTCAATGAGGCGCTGACGGAAAGACTGTATCGGCTGATTCGGATTTGTATGGTTAACGGCCGATAGAGGTTAGAAGTTGACAGAGTCAGTATGGGCTTGGTTTGGGCTCAAGATAAGCTTCAAGGAAGTTGCCAAATAGAGATAAGGCTCGGTTTTAGGCAATTGTATCTTGTAAATCAAGTAGGTTTAGATATAATCTGTGGCAAAAGTCTGCCGTAAAGACTTGTTGTTTGTTAGAGATAAGATCGTATCCTACAAGGACCCTGTTGTAATCTTGGGTATAAATATCCCGATAGTTTGTACATAGAGGCTCTCTCAACTCTCAATACAACAATCAGTTTCAATCTACTTTCGGCGCATCGCCAATCCTCGCAAGAGGTTGTCCTTGACGAGTTCTTGCTTCCTGGAGCAGAGGTAAGAACTCGTGCCCGACGATCTACATCGTCGGGGCTAGCGTGTTGCTTTAGACACGTTAAGCCTCGATGATGTGATCGTCGTTTATCATGTCTTGGATAATTTTGACAGGTGTTTTGATTACGCCTCGCCAGCGATTTACTCGTTTTAGGGTTTATTGCCGACGACGGTTTAATTCTTATGCTTGGCTAGATTGTTCAATGCATCTACCATCCCCAAAAGCAATCGACAGCTTGATTTTCTTTGCGTTAAGTCTCAATTCACACTCTGAGTTGCTATCGACCTTAGTCCTGTTTTGAGATCTAACACGAAGCCTGTTTTCGGTTGTAATTAAGGATAGCACCAGGGTTTCAGCCGGTCTTACCTAATGCATGTGATTACTTTATGTTCTTGCATGTGTTTGCCACTTATACATGTGGATCAGTAAATATAAGTATGTCAGTTACAGGGTATTTTCATGATTTCTCTGTAATTGGTGTATTTATATCGGCCGATTGACTTGTATAAGTTTGCACTAGAGTATTAGCTAGTGTATTTATCTTCATATGAACCTTATCGGCTGATTCTAATAATTTGTTATGAATACATTAACATGGGTCGATGGGGTTAGATCTGTTTTATCAGTTATATCATATTATCAATTCAAGTAAGCCGATATAGGTTTGCTTTATCGATTAGGCCTCCACGATGCGACATCGGCCTATCGGCCGATCGGCCATCGTTTCTCATGTGGTTTACTTGTTTCTTGTTGATTGCAGATCAAATCAACTGGCACGCTCTGTACATGACTAGGCAAGCCATTTGGACCTACACTGGAGTAAAGCAAACCTCCCAGGCTGCCGTGGAAACGTGGAACCCGTTTTTCTTGTTGGACGGACAAGATCTCGGACTTCTCCAAGTTTTCGAGACAGGACAACGTCTCGACATACGAGCACGTGAGCCGATTCCTAGCACAATGCGGGGAGGCATTGGCCATAGAGGCGTTGAGGGTGAGGTTTTTCCCTCTGTCCTTGTCAGGGTTAGCATTTACATGGTTTTCCTCTTTACCCTACAATTCCATCAGAGGATGGATAGATTTAGAGAAGCAGTTTCACAGATATTTCTACAATGGTGTACAAGAAATGAAGCTGTCTGATCTCACTGCCATCAGGCAACGAGTGGATGAATCGGTCCTAGAGTATTTTCAAAGATTTAGGGACATAAGAAACAGGTGTTATAGCCTTAGCCTGACCGATTCACAGCTCGCCGATTTGGCGTTCCAAGGATTACTGGGGCTGATACGAGAGAGGTTCTCCTCTCAGGAATTCGACAGCCTAGCTCAGCTAGCGCAACGGGTATCGGCCCACGAGCAACGATTTCAGAAGGCGAAGAAATTCGCAAAGAAAATTAATACAATGTATCAGTACGCCTCCGACGATGATGAAGAAGAAGATGTTGATGTCGACCTGGCTGAATAGGCCCGGATGAAGAAGCTGACAACATGCCAATGGGCCAAGAAGGGCGACAAAGAGGATAAATACGACTTCGACATCAACAAGGCCGACAAAATATTTGACTTACTTTTGCAGGAAAAGCAGATCCAGCTGCCAGTAGGTCATATACTGCCATCGACCGAAGAGATCAAGAAGAGAAGATATTGCAAGTGGCACAACTCTTATTCACACCATACCAATGAATGCAAGATCTTCAGACAACAGATCCAATCGGCCATCGAACAAGGCAGGATTAAGATCGATGATGCCAAGCGGCCGATGAAGATCGCAGGACACTGTGGAGATTATGGGTACCAGATACCCTCACGGCTAGCTTATCCGACTTACCATAGGGGATAGGTTATGGCTCATGATTATGTAAACCGGCTATGACTTGGGTATTACGTTACCAATGAGATAAGGTAACGGCCCATAGTCTATAGTTGGTAAGATTGAGGAGTCCGACTTAGAGTAGGATAGGTCTCCGACTTGTAAACCCGCCCTCCAAGACTATATAATGAGGGTACGTGTTGATGCAAAAAACACACACTGGCCTGGGAGATCTGCTTAGCTCCAGTGCAGGTCCAAATCTTGGTGAGATGCAGGCGTGCCAGTCAGTTTGATCCTGCAACTGACAAGATATACAAACGACAGATCAAAGAACCGATCGGCCAACATAGCCGATGTAGTAATTCCAGCCGATCCTGATAACAGCCGATAGCGATAGAGTTTTGAGCTATCGGCTATGTGTTCAATGTAGATTCTGACACTTGACAAAGAGACAATCGGCTGATGATAATATGCATTAGATCGGCAATGACTTGATAAAGTGAAACGAAAGTTAGACATACTCGATCGGCTGTAGATATCAATGATACATAATCTAAATCTCAAAATATATTTAAACCAAGTGATTGGGATAGATCGGACAGGGCGCCGAGACAGTATAAATCACTTATGTCTAAAAACACCTCAAGAGAGAGATTATATATATTCATAGCATAGCCGATGAAGTGAATCTAACATATATCGGCTAAATTCAACTTATATGCAATCTTATAAGCCCGATGCAACGTCCAGATAACTCATCGGCTGAAACCCCGATGAAACCCTTATCGGCAATCAAAAAGCAGGCTAGAGATTCATGGTTCTAAGCACGACTTAGTAGGTCAAACTCAACTGATGCAGCACTAAGTATGTAAAGAAACACGGTATCTAGATGATCAAGCCCTTGACTGATTTTCAGGGTGGTAGATGCCTAAGCTAATCTAATCTAGCAAGACGATTTAGTCGATACCGGCAGAAACCCTAAAACGAGAAGCAGCCGATAAAGCTAAATCGAGATGCTAATACTAGATTAACAGAAGACATATGATAAATAGCCAGGCAAATATATTATCCAAACCAGAGCAATCCAAGAGGTCGAATGTACTGATGCAGCCTTGAACGACGCCGACGTAGATGATACAATTGCCTGAACCGACGGAACATTGGACTTACCCCTTCGCCGGAGATCGACAGCCGATGCAGCCCCGCGTCAGGTGCCAAATTCCGCCGGTTGATAAAAAACCGTAACAGAGTAAAAGGTGGCGATGCGCCGAATTGTATTGATCGAGAGTTGATGATTACAATAACCCCGGGTGTACATATTTATACCCATGGGGAGATACTAGTCCTTGTAGGACAAGAAAGAAACTTTCCTAAAGATAAAAGAAAAACATAAAGTCCTTAAGGGACACTAAACACACTTTCCTAAAGATAAAAGGAAACTAACAAATATCCTAATTAATAGATACAATTGCCTTCTTCGGACTCAATCCGCACGTGGCAATCCTCATGAAGCACATCAACCGAACCCGACAATGATCCTGCCATCTCCTTATCGGAATCGGCTACATCGGCTATCCTTGTCCGATTCTGTTTCAGCCGATGCACACCGTAGCCGATTTGGCTTGCAGCCGATTCATACTCTGTTTCTGTAATCGCTTATCTCCTCCAATCGGCTTCGGCTTTAACTCTGAATCCAATGCATGATTTACCAAATTTCGTCGTTAACACATGCCCCCCAGTTTTGGAGTATGGGAACTCATGCTTCAAAATTATCTTCTGTGACTCCAAAATTGATCCTCTTTTGCTTCTTGCAATCGGCCTTCATGAGCCGATACCGTCTGCATTAGATGAGCTAGACTGTCAAACTTGTGGCAAAAGAATTTATCCTTGATAGATGCTGATAACCCTTGGAATGCAAGATCTGCTAGCTGCTCATCGCTTAGATTCAAACTATAACATCGGCTGCGGACATCACGAAATCTTTGTATATATTCCATAGCCGATTCTCCTTCTTGCTGCTGCATGATATCAAATTTGAAAGTTTCATCTCACTGACGCCAGCAAAGAAGTAGTCATGAAACTGCTTCTCAAGATCGGCCCACCTTCTATGGAATTTGTGGTAGTGATGAAAACCATGTGAAGGCCGATCCAGTCAAAGACAGTGGAAAAAATCTAACTCTCAGAGCTTCCTCAGCCGATGCTTCCCCACATTGCACTAAGAATCGGCTGATGTGTTCCATTGTAGATATATCATCTTGCCCTGAGAACTTGGAGAAATCTGGAACCTTGTATCGATGTGGCAATGACACCCTATCAAACCACTCAGGATATGGCAGCCGATACACAGAAGTTTGTTCCTTGGGCTTTATTCCAAACTGCTCCTCTATTACCTTTGCAATCATATCGGCCCAATCTTCTTTAGACTGATATCTTTGAGTTTCTTCTGGCCGATATTGTTGATGTGGCTCTCCAGGCTGATGCTGATCTATTTGCCCCCCAAGCCAATGTCGCTGTTGCCGATGATGCTGAGATTGTTCGTCGATTTGCCCCCCAATCTGATTTCTTAAGGCAATTACTCTGGGAACTATCTTCTCGATCAAACCATGTAATGTACTCACCAAAACTCCAGATCGATCAAACACAGCGCGACGAACAATTTCATCAACTGTCTTTTGAAGCGTCTCATCGTCTATCGGCTCTTCTTTTTCCTCTATCGGCTTGAGAGATTGTTCCTTCTCGGCATTGACTTCTTCTTCAGACATGTTGGGTAGAAAACTCGTGTCCCACCGGGCGTGCCAAAAGCGTGTTGATGCAAAAAACACACACTGGCCTGGGAGATCTGCTTAGCTCCAGTGCAGGTCCAAATCTTGGTGAGATGCAGGCGTGCCAGTCAGTTTGATCCTGCAACTGACAAGATATACAAACGACAGATCAAAGAACCGATCGGCCAACATAGCCGATGTAGTAATTCCAGCCGATCCTGATAACAGCCGATAGCGATAGGAGTTTTGAGCTATCGGCTATGTGTTCAATGTAGATTCTGACACTTGACAAAGAGACAATCGGCTGATGATAATATCGCATTAGATCGGCAATGACTTGATAAAGTGAAACGAAAGTTAGACATACTCGATCGGCTGTAGATATCAATGATACATAATCTAAATCTCAAAATATATTTAAACCAAGTGATTGGGATAGATCGGACAGGGCGCCGAGACAGTATAAATCACTTATGTCTAAAAACACCTCAAGAGAGAGATTATATATATTCATAGCATAGCCGATGAAGTGAATCTAACATAATCAATGCAATAAACACAAGGACAGTAAATTGCATCGGAAATCACTTATATGCAATCCTTATAAGCCGATGCAACGTCCAGATAACTCATCGGCTGAAACCCCGATGAAACCCTTATCGGCAATCAAAAAGCAGGCTAGAGATTCATGGTTCTAAGCACGACTTAGTAGGTCAAACTCAACTGATGGAGCACTAAGTATGTAAAGAAACACGTATCTAGATGATCAAGCCCTTGACTGATTTTCAGGGTGGTAGATGCCTAAGCTAATCTAATCTAGCAAGACGATTTAGTCGATACCGGCAGAAACCCTAAAACGAGAAGCAGCCGATAAAGCTAAATCGAGATGCTAATACTAGATTAACAGAAGACATATGATAAATAGCCAGGCAAATATATTATCCAAACCAGAGCAATCCAAGAGGTCGAATGTACTGATGCAGCCTTGAACGACGCCGACGTAGATGATACAATTGCCTGAACCGACGGAACATTGGACTTACCCCTTCGCCGGAGATCGACAGCCGATGCAGCCCCGCGTCAGGTGCCAAATTCCGCCGGTTGATAAAGAAACCGTAACAGAGTAAAAGGTGGCGATGCGCCGAATTGTATTGATCGAGAGTTGATATATTACAATAACCCCGGGTGTACATATTTATACCCATGGGGAGATACTAGTCCTTGTAGGACAAGAAAGAAACTTTCCTAAAGATAAAAGAAAAACATAAAGTCCTTAAGGGACACTAAACACACTTTCCTAAAGATAAAAGGAAACTAACAAATATTCTAATTAATAGATACAATTGCCTTCTTCGGACTCAATCCGCACGTGGCAATCCTCATGAAGCACATCAACCGAACCCGACAATGATCCTGCCATCTCCTTATCGGAATCGGCTACATCGGCTATCCTTGTCCGATTCTGTTTCAGCCGATGCACACCGTAGCCGATTTGGCTTGCAGCCGATTCATACTCTGTTTCTGTAATCGCTTATCTCCTCCAATCGGCTTCGGCTTTAACTCTGAATCCAATGCATGATTTACCAAATTTCGTCGTTAACAGTTGGGCGTCCCTTGAGGGATATAGAGCAAAAGATAGAGAAAGATAGCGAGAAAACTCACGAGAGCCCCTATTGAAAGAGATCAAGAGATCAATAAACCACTCGGCGGATCGAATCCCCGAAACAGGAGTAGGGTATTACCTCTCATTAGAGAGGGCCTGAACCTGTCTAAACCTTTGTCCCGACTAACCCATTGTGTTCGGCACTTGATTGCTACCCCCATATTGATATTGCCGAAACCAAGTTTCGACAGTTGGCGCGCCAGATAGGAGCTCTGCGTCAAGTTTTCTTCTACATCTCGCCGACGAGCGGTTTCAAGCCCACCGGGATTGAAAAGTACGACGACAAAAACGACCCGGCTAGCAGCACAGAGCCTTTCCAAGACCCCGTGGGAGAGCTAAATCACATCTTCGGAGGACCGCAGGCGTATGAATCCAAGAGGAAACAAAAGCTGACTGATAGAGAAGTCAACGCCGCACAACCAGAAGTCCCACATTATCTACGATGGTCGGAGGTGGCTATCACGTTTAACCGCTCGGATCATCCTGACCGAGTGGTTCACCCGGGGCGGTATCCCCTGGTACTAGACCCGGTGGTTCAAAATATCAAACTGAAGCGCGTCCTCATCGATGGCGGCAGCGCACTCAACATCTTATTCGCCAAGACACTGGACGAGATGCAGATTCCAAGATCCGAGTTGAAGCCAAGCTCAGCCCCCTTTCACGGAGTCATCCCGGGGCTGTCATCTACGCCACTCGGGCACATAACCCTTCCAGTCACCTTCGGAGCTCGAGAGAACTTCCGGACGGAGAACATAACCTTTGAGGTCGCCGACTTCGAAGCGGCCTACCACGCGATCATAGGAAGACCTGCGCTCGCCAAGTTCATGGCGGTACCACATTACACCTACCTAATCATGAAGATGCCCGGGCCCCATGGAGTTATCACCTTGCGCAGCGATTTCAAGCAAGCCTTCACCTGCGACAGAGAAAGCTGCGATATGGCCCAAACTCGTGAGAGATTACGTGGCCAGCAAGAGGTCCGACTGGCTGCATCAACATCCGGAGAAGGAGAAGTCCCTGCCAAGAAGATAGCCAAGTCGGGAGTTGGCGATGCCAAGACAAAGAAAATCCCCCTTGATCCATCTGATCCCTCTAAAACTGCTGTAATAGGCGCAGAACTAGATCCTAAATAGGAAAGCGCGCTCGTCACCTTCCTCTAGAATAATAAAGATATTTTTGCTTGGAAACCGTCTGACATGCCGGGTATTCCTAGGGAGGTGATCGAGCACTCTTTAAACGTCAAAGATGACGCCAAACCTATAAAACAACGACTGCGCCGTTTCGCTCAAGACCGAAAAGATGCCATCAAGGAGGAACTCGCCAAGCTCTTGGCTGCCGGGTTCATCAAAGAGCTTTACCATCCCGACTGGCTAGTCAACCCAGTCCTTGTTTGGAAGAAAACAGGGCAATGGTGCATGTGCGTAGACTACACTGATCTCAACAAAGCTTGCCCTAAAGACCCTTTCGGATTACCTCGAATAGACCAAGTCGTCGATTCAACAGCCAGCTGCGAGCTTCTGAGCTTTTTGGATTGTTACTCGGGTTACCACCAGATCAGCTTAAAGGAATCCGACTGCTTGAAGACATCATTCATCACCCCGTTTGGAGCGTATTGCTACATCACGATGCCCTTTGGCCTGAAGAACGCCGGGGCCACCTATCAGCGCATGATCCAAAGATGCCTTCAGAATCAGATCGGAGGAAATATGGAAGCCTACGTCGACGATGTTGTCATTAAGACCAAGCAGAAGGAAAACCTGATCGCCGACTTAGAAGAGACCTTTGCGAACATTCGGGCCTTCAGAATGAAGTTAAACCTGGAGAAGTGTACCTTCGGTGTGCCGTCAGGTAAGCTGCTTGGATTCATGGTGTCGCATCGCGGCATTGAGGCCAATCCAGAGAAGATCAACGCCATCCGGAGCATGAAGCCCCCGAGTACCCAGAAAGACATCCAGAAGCTCACCGGCTGCATGGCGGCGTTGAGCCGTTTCGTCTCTAGACTCGGCGAACAAGGTATGCCTTTTTTCAGGTTACTGAAGAAGACTGATGATTTCCAATGGTCCACAGAGGCCCAAAAAGCTTTCGAAGACTTTAAGGAGTTCCTCACGACACCACCCGTGTTGGCATCACCACATCCTCAAGAACCCTTGTTGCTCTACGTCTCTGCAACTCACCAGGTGGTCAGCACGGTCTTGGTCGTCGAGCGTGAGGAAGAAGGCCGAGCTCAAAAGGTTCAAAGGCCAATTTACTTTGTCAGCGAGGTGCTGGCAGGAGCCAAAATCCGCTATCCTCAGGTACAAAAACTATTATATGGAGTTCTAATCACCGCTAGGAAGCTAGCCCATTATTTTCAGGGCCACTCGGTCACCGTCGTCACGTCTTTTCCACTCGGCGATGTCATCCATAACCGGGAGGTTACTGGGCGCATCGCGAAGTGGGCACTGGAGCTGATGCCGCTGGATATAACTTTCAAGGCGAGGACGTCTGTAAAGTCTCAAGTCCTAGCGGATTTCGTTGTCGAGTGGACCGAACGACAAGAAGATGTACCTAGAGAAGATTTGCAATACTGGACCAGGCACTTCGACAGATCCAAAAGAGTCACCGGCTTGGGAGCGGGAGTCGTGCTGACCTCCCCGACTGGGGAAAGGCTACGGTATGTGTTGACGACGGATTTTGGTAATCGACTTGGAAAGAAAAGAGGAAACCGAAGCAGAGAGGAAGGATTGAGTTGAAATCGGACCAGGCTTCGTATCGGACCCGGTAACCGTATCGGACTTGGGGAGTGTTGCTATAAAGGGCATATCGGCCGATACGGATTTGGTTTGGTCATGGGCCGATACGGGTTGTGAGTTGACAGCGTCGACGTGGGCTTGGTCTGGGCTCAAAGTAAGCTTCAAGGAAGTTGCCAAATAGAGATAGAGCTCGGTTTTAGGCAATTGTATCTTGTAAATTAGGTAGTTTAGATCTAATCTGTGGCTAGAGTCTGCCGCAATGACTTGTTTGTTAGTTATAGATAAGATCATGCCCTACAAGGGTTCTGTTGTAACCTCGGGTATAAATATCCCGATAGTTTGTACATGTAAAGCTCTCTCTCGAATCAATCACACAAAAACCAGTTCAATCTACTTTCGGCGCATCGCCAACCCTCGCAAGAGGTCTTCTTCGACGAGTTCTTGCTTTCCCGGAGCAGAGGTAAGAACTCGTCCCCGACGATCTACATCGTCGGGGCTAGCGTGTCGCTTTAGACACGTTAAGCCTCGATGATGTGATCGTCGATTATCATGTCTTGGATAGTTTTGACGGGTATCTCGATTAAGCCTCGCCAGCGGTTTACTCGCTTTAGGGTTTATTGCCGACGATGGTTTAATTTTCATACTTGGCTAGATTATTCAATGCATCTGTCATCCCCAAAAGCATGGGTTTGCCACTTATGCATGCGGATTGGTAAATATAAATACATTGATTACAAGATATTCTCAGGATCTCTCTGTGGTTGGTATATTTATATTGGCTGATTGGCTTGTATAGGTTTGCACTAGGGTATTAGCTAGTGCGTTTATCTTCATGCTACCCTCATCGGCCGATTCCAGTAATTTGCTATAAACATGATAACCTGGGCCGATGAGATTAAATCTACTTTATTAGTTCTATTTTATTATTACCTCAAATAAGCCGATATAGATTTGCCCTATCGGCTAGGCCTCCACGATGCAACATCGGCCTATCGGCCGATCGGCCATCGGTTCTCACATGTTTTATTTGTTTAATCTTGTTGATTGCAGATCAAATCAACTGGCACGCTCTACTTACGACTAGGCAAGCCATTTGGACCTGCACTGGAGCTAAGCAGATCTCCCAGGCCGCCGTGGAAACGCGGAACCCGTTTGGTTGCTGGACGGGTCGAAATTCTGCGCCAACAGTATGTTCTTCATATTCACTTCCCCGCCTCACACAATGTCGCTGAGTATGAAGCCCTCCTTCACGGCCTACGACTTGCTGTTTCACTCGGAATACGACGGATGATTGTGCGAGGAGATTCCCAGTTGGTGGTTAACCAAGTAATGAAGGATTGGTCCTACCAAAACGAGACCATGGAGGCCTACCGACAAGAAGTTCGCAAGCTTGAAGACAAGTTTGACGGGCTGGAGTTATCCCATGTCTTGAGACATAATAATGAAGCGGCAGATCAGTTGGCGCAGTTTGTGTCCAAGCGCGAAGCGGCCCCAGCTGACGTTTTCGTGGAACACCTCTACGAGCCGACTGTTGCCAAAAAATTAACCCCCGACGAGGAAGACACAAACCAGGTTGCCATGCTCAACGCCGACTGGAGGACACCGTTCATCAAGTTTTTAACTCAGCAGGAGCTGCCGGGTGACCGGGATGATGCGGAACGAGTCCGACGTCGCAGTCAAGGCTACGTCATGGTTGATTCAGAGCTATACAAGAAAAGCCCCTCTGGAGTTTTGATGAGATGTGTCACGCCAGAGGAAGGACGACAACTATTACAAGATATTCACTCGGGCATCTGCGGCTGTCACGCCGCGGCGCGCACTCTGGTGGGCAAGGCTTACAGACAAGGATTCTTCTAGCTCACAGTGGTCTCCGATGCAGACAAAGTGGTTCACACGTGTGAAGGTTGTCAATTCTTCGCTCGGCAAAACCATGTTCCAGCACAAGACCTTCAAACAATTCCCTTATCATGGCCTTTTGCCGTATGGGGCTTGGACATGGTTGGTCCGTTCAAGAAAGCGCCAGGAGGATTCACGCATCTGTTCGTTGCAATTGACAAGTTTTCCAAGTGGATCAAGGCTAAGCCAGTTGCTACGATAACTGCGGACAAGGCGCGAGACTTTATTCTAAATATCATGCATCGGTTTGGCGTCCCGAATAGGATTATAACCGATAATGGGACTCAATTCACTGGAGGCGTTTTTAAGGAGTTCTGCGAAGACTTCGGTATTAAGATTTGTTACGCATCGGTGGCGCACCCCAAGAGTAATGGACAAGTGGAACGTGCCAATGGCATGGTTCTTCAAGGTATCAAGGCCCGAGTGTTTGACAGACTACGACCGTATGCCGGAAGATGGGTTCAAGAGCTGCCTTCGGTGTTATGGTCATTACGGACTACACCCAGTCAGGCTACCGGCCAATCTCCTTTCTTCTTGGTTTATGGAGCAGAAGCAATGTTGCCGAGTGAGATGGAGTACGAGTCTCTTCGTGTTCGTAGCTTCGACGACGAGCGTTACGACCAAGACAGAGTTGATGACCTTACCCGACTGGAGGAAGCTCGCAAAGCCGCATTGATTCAGTCGGCACAGTATCTTCAAGGACTTCGGCGCTACCACAACCGCAATGTTCGGTCACGAGCCTTCATTGTTGGAGATATGGTTCTACGCAAGATTCAAACTACCAAAGATCGCCACAAGCTATCTCCACTATGGGAAGGGCCCTATATAATCGCTAAGGTGACTCGGCCAGGAGCATATCGCTTAAAACGTGAAGATGGGACCATGGTGGAGAACTCTTGGAATATTGAGCATCTTCGTCGATATTATACTTAGGCATCTTTTTTCTCTATTTTCTTCTCGACTGCCAACTTCAAGCAGGATGACCTCTTGGGTTGTCAGTTGGGGGCTATACGTATATCAATAAAGCATGATTTTCTCTGATAACTTGTTCATATTTAGTTTATCATTGTTTAGTGTTTTGGTTTGAGTCCAATAGATAAGGACTGAGAATTATTTGCTTTGGCCTAATCAAGCTTAGGCTTGGTGACAGTCGGACGAGAATTCTTAAGAAATTATATATGAAGACTCGGATCAGGGCATTAACATAAATAAGCTATATATTTACAAGTCACAATTACAGCCAGTTATATACAACAAGACAGTTATCTCTGGAAGTTTTCGGCTATGTCTGCAGCTACTTTTTTTGCCGAATCCCGAGCTTCACTTATAAGCTCTAGGGCTTGCTTGTCTGAGGTGCCGGCAGCAAAGCCATCTCCGACAGAGTCCACGTCTATCCGAGGATAGAGTGATTTCGTCTGTGCGAGAGCAAAGCTTGCACCCATGACGGCTGCTTCCGAGATATTCTCCATGTATTTTGCTGGTGCCGTCCTGAGTTTGTCGAAGACTTCAACAGCATCCAATGAACTCGTCCTGAGTCCATGCTTATATAGTGCTGACAAGATCGGCGTGGCAGCATTAGCGATGTCATCCCTTACACTTTCAGCCCTTCGGGCCTCTGTCTTTGCATATAATCTGTTTTGATCCTGATGCTTGCAAACCTTCATGTTGTAGCAAATTTATCCGAAATCGACTCCCTCAAGGCCCAGCTGAAGAAAACAAGCACCAATAAAGCCAAGCTAGAGTCTGACAATGAGAAAATCCTGGAAGAATTTGAAGGTAAGCCTCTTAAGATAGTTTTTCGCAACTCGCTTCGGTCTTGAATATTTATGTAATCATATCTCTCTTGTAGCTTATAAGGTCAAATCCCAAGCACAATTTGATGTCTTCGCCGAGAGAGTCCGAAGGGCTGAAAGTGTAAGGGATGACATCGCTAATGCTGCCACGCCGATCTTGTCAGCACTATATAAGCANATGCAAAGACAGAGCAAGTACAAAGGTGGTTTGGCTTACCCCCGATTGAGCCACGGAGTTCTAGATTCTCATCTCGGAGCTTCGTAATTTCTGCTCGCAAAACGACCGCTCGAGCTGTGGCTTCTTCTCTGGCGGCCTTGAGATTTTGGTGAACGTTTTCCAGAGAATTTACATGAGGGACCAGCTTTGCGAGGGTGTCTGATTTGGCCATTGAGCGACAATATATTCTCTGCATAAGGGGATTAAAATAGTCAATCACATCAAACGACGACGACAAGACATAGAAGAGATATACTTACATTCATTAGCCGGGTTGCTTCGTTGAGGTTGGCCACGAGCATATCGCGTTCCTCGTCTTCTTTTTGCTTATTTAACACGATGCCTTGCTTTATGCCTTGGGCATCGCGCCACTTGATTTTGATAGGAGGGACCGAGTCAGTTGAAGACTTCAGTCAAGAGATTTCCTCCTCTTCGGCTGATTGATTTAAAGGAATTAGATGAAGATGGAAGTAAGAAATAAACTGAAGACAAAAGTCTGGAGACTATATTGAAGTTTACCTGTTCTAGGAGCCGGGTCCTCAATTGGTGCCTCCTGACTGTGTGAGCCCTAAAGATCTTCGTCTGGATAGTTTCCAGTCGGGGCATTTTGATTGGCAGTCGACGGTCCTTCTTCAGCCGACTGGTTTCCAGCTGGGAAGACTTGGCTGGCAGTCGGGGGCTCAGCTTTATGAGCGTCTTTGCCTAAGGATTCCACGCCAGGAGCATCCTCACTCGGGACAGGGTCTTGAGGTCTTTGTTCTGCAGATGGATTGATGGTTTCAGCTTGCCCGGTGGGATCTATATCTTGAGGTTTCCTGCAAGAAAGAAGATAAAGATAATTGAGTTGGAAGTGAAAAAGATTTCTAACAAAAGGCTGATTCTGGTTATGAGCGATACCTGTTAGACCTCCTGATTTTAGGAGTTGATCTGGCTGATGGTTTTGGAGGACTTATATTGGTTCGTGGAATCTGGATTTCTTCATCATCCGAATCGTCGACGACCAGTCTCCTTTTACTCGCCCGCTTGCTAATGTCTTCGTCAGCGGCGGCCCTCTTCTCTTGAGGCTCGACCTTGATTTTGGGGCCGCCGGTTGGTATTTTGGCAGCAGGCCGAGTTGGCATATCGTCATGATACACCTTGTAAGGCTTGGAAATAATACGAGCGTTTGCCTGCAAGTGGAATTTTTAAGATACATGGAAGGACGTGTGCAAGATTGAAAGAGTTTCAAAGAGCCGAGTCGGCTTACCGGAGGAGGAGGTCGAAATAAGTTGAAGGGAGGAACCGGCATCTTGTGGCTGCGATCTACTGTGATTCCAGAAGAGAAAATCTTGTACATGCGAGTGCACAAGGCCTGGTAACTCAGGGCATCGCGGTCTTCCCGATTGGGGTCGCTTTCACCTTCATACTGGAACACTGGCTTGGATCTCTCCTTGATAGGTGCCAGTCGGTTCTTGATGAAATGCCGAGTAATCTGTTCTCCTTGAAGGCCTTTCTTCTTCATTTCAACAATGTTAGCCAGGAGGTTATTCGCTTCTATCCAGTCTTGGTTCTCCGGCATTGTGCTCCAGTTAGCCCTTTGGATTGGTGGAAGGCCGACGAAGCCGGGCAAACTGGGATGAGGGTTCGAGATGTAGGACCAGTTTGCATGCCAGCCTTTGTTGGAGGATTTCAAGGGGAGAGAAAAATAGTCTCTGCGGAGAGTTCTGCGGAGTTGAAAACCAGCCCCACCGACGACGTAGGGGTCATCCTTGGTTGGGTGTGGCTTGACATAGAACATGCGGCGAAACAGATTGAAATGGGGAAGAATGCCTAAAAATGCTTCGCAGACATGGATGAAGATTGCAATGTGGAGGATAGAATTGGGGTTCAGATGATAGATTTGAAGACCATAGTATTCGAGAATACCACGGAAGAAATCTAATGTGGGCAGACCAAATCCGCAATAGAAAAAAGAGGTGAAAACCACAATCTCACCGGTGTTTGGAGTGGGGAACTCCTCGCCGGCCGCCGGACGCCAGCCGATGATTTCTTTGGGCGGAAGAACTCCGTTCTTCACCATTTCCCGCAAGGTCGACTCCTTCACGTCCGAGGTCGTCCACTGGTCGAAAGAGATTTCTCTCTCTTCCGCCATGGATGCGAGTTGGGTGGAGGTGGATCTAGCGTAGGAGATGGGGATTTTTTGCGGGAAGTTGGTAGCTGGATGCGGATGATGGATTGTGGTGGAACTTGAGTTCCTTGATGGATGATTTTGCGTGAGCACGAGTTCTCGATTTTCTCAGCGTGACTGGTGAACAGGAGCACGAAAAGGGGAAAGATTTCGGGAAGATGAAGCGGTAGGGACGACGCTGGCGCTTTGAGAAAGATTTTAGGGTTTTTGCTGGGTTTTGTCGTATTTGGGCCGAGCCCATGAGAAACTTGCGGCCCATCTTATGAGTACGGCTTGACATATGTCCATGAGGATTTAAGCAAATTTGCTCTGGCAATATGCATATGTCTCATTGCCTGATGATTTAAAAATCCTTTCATACAGCAGTTACACAACTTGTTGAAGGTTGGTACGATGCGACTTGGAAGGTGACAAACAGTAAAGTTTTTTATAACTATCCTGGTAACTTTTTTGTAGGTTGCAGGAGCTGTTTGTTTGTTACAAAGCATTTGATTTTTATTTATCAATGCTGATTTGACACCTTGGTGTGCTCTTTTTATCAAGACCAATATTATGGCAAGAGCTATTTAATATTTTGGTCGTGTTTTTCAGATGACTGATAAATTTATTAACTCATATTTTCTATTCATGAGAATTGTTTGAGCTGCATGTTCCGGGATGACTCGGATACCACGACTCGGAAAAGCATGAGCTTGCCAAGTGCTCAGATTTTCTACCCATAAGGGTTGGCTGAGTTGTTTGTTCTGAGATGACTCGGGCAAAACGACTCGGATAAGCATGAGCTTACCGAGTACTCGGATTCATTATACACTATGCCTTGATTATAAGGTTATGTGTTATATGATCTTTTATGATTGCTTTTGGCTTAGGCTAGGCATTTATTTAACTCAGGAGAGTATGATTATTATAGTTCTTGACTATATGCTTAGTTTGCTTAACTAAACACATAGTCGGGGGCTACACCTAATTAGGTGCATCAGTCGATGCACCTAAATATTTATTTTTGAAATTTTTTGAATTGTTTTCAGCCCTTCACAGTCTTTTTTGGATGATGAAGCACTCGGGCAACTCAGGCAGAGATGATGGAGGCACTCGGCGGTTGAAGCACTCGGCTAAGGAGATACTCGGCTGCGTGTTATTCAAGTTCGAGGCAAAGTTATCTCATCGACTGAGAAGGTCTCGGGGGCTACTGTGGAGATTATCGGTACCGGATACCCTCACGGCTAGCTTATCCGACTTACCATAGGGGATAGGTTATGGCTCATGATTATGTAAACCGGCTATGACTTGGGTATTACGTTACCAATGAGATATGGTAACGGCCCATAGTCTATAGTTGATAAGATTGAGGAGTCCGACTTAGAGTAGGATATGTCTCCGACTTGTAAACCCGATCTCCAAGACTATATAAGGAGGGTAGGGCGTCCCTTGAGGGATATAGAGCAAAAGATAGAGAAAGATAGCGAGAAAACTCACGAGAGCCCCTATTGAAAGAGATCAAGAGATCAATAAACCACTCGGCGGATCGAATCCCCAAAACAGGAGTAGGGTATTACCTCTCATTAGAGAGGGCCTGAACCTGTCTAAACCTTTGTCCTGACTAACCCATTGTGTTCGGCACTTGATTGCTACCCCCATATTGATATTGCTGAAACCAAGTTTCGACAGACACCCGTTCCCAGTCAACATGGTGCGGGCGGACAGGGCCGACGGCGGTGGCCATCGGACCAGCAAGCGACCTCATCAGACCTCGGAGGGGCTGATTAGAAAATACCAACGGCGGCAAGAAGAACGAGCACAGGACTACGCCGATCAAGACAACTCTTATGACCCGCATTGGGAGTGCGAGTTTTTCCGGTTCTGTTGGAATGAGGGGATGAGGTTGCCATCCATCCAGGAGTGCCCTGCGTGCAATGACTCAGAAGACACTTATCAGGGCAGTTCAAGCAGGCAAGCGCATCGGCCGGCCAAGCAAAGAAAATCTGTGCATGAAAGGCTAGGGCCGATGCTCCAAGATTGTCACGACAAGGACGACGATCAACCCCAAAATCCTCAGTGGTGCCCAAGCGACGTGTTCACCAAGACCCAAAAACGACGGGTACAGAGGCTGAGGAAGAAAGAGTAGGTCCAGGAGCAGCAAGTAATAACAGCCCATTGGCCCACCAGAACTAAAAAAGAATGGAGGATAAAATCCACGGTGGTTAAGGCCGATGAAGGCACCTCCAATACAGCTCGAGCTTCTGTGGCCGCAAAAGGTAAAAGCATAGCATCAGCGTCTGTTAACATGGTTTTTATATTGCCAGCAGAGTACAGCGTGCAGGCGGCCAATGAAGCAGTAGCCGACGATGAGCAGTCCTCGGCTAGGCTACAGTTGTCACCTGATCAAGCCATATTCGACAAGCCAGCTGATAGCAGCCACAGGCACCTACGGCCGTTATACATCAAGGGATTCATCAACGGGCGGCCGATGACGAAGATGTTGGTCGATGGCGGCGCGGCAGTGAACTTAATGCCGTATACAACCTTCAGGAAGCTTGGAAAAGTGTCGGAGGACCACATCAAGACCAACATGGTGCTCAAAGACTTCGGTGGCAACGCGTCTGAGGCGAAGGGGGTGTTGAATGTGGAGCTCATCGTGGGAAATAAGACGATACCCACCACCTTCTTCGTTTTCGATGGAAAGGGTTCCTACAGCCTGTTGTTGGGACGGGATTGGATCCACGCAAACTGTTGTGTCCCTTCAACAATGCACCAATGCCTTATACAATGGCAAGGGGACCAGGTCGAGATCGTGCAGGCCGATCGGTCAGTACATGTGGCCAATGCCGATCTCGCGGTTTGGGAGATGGAGGGAAACAACTGCTTATCCGGGCGAGTCTGGGACGCCGATTTCCTCAAAGTAACTGATTGTGATATCGAGACGATTGAAGATCAAGACAAGCAGTTGCTTTAACAAAAGTGTGCCATCCACTGCCCAAGATGAACAAGCTAGTCCCTACACAGATGATGCAGTGGATGAGTTAGATGGCAAACTGGGACAAGGCTTCACGTCGGCCGATGAACTTGAAGAGCTTGATATAGGAATAGGTGATAGGCCTAGGCCGACGTATGTAAGTGCTAGCCTGCCAAAGGAATATAAGAATAATTTGATAAATCTTCTGAAAGAGTTCATGGATTGTTTTGCATGGGAATACCATGAGATGCCAGGATTAAGCCAATCGATCGTAGAACATCGGCTACCTATCAAACCAGGCTATCGGCCATTTAAACAATCTCCTAGGAGATTTAAGGACGAGTACCCTATGCCATTGGCCGATTTGCTAGTCGACGCTGTGTCACGCCCAGAAATTCACTACCAGAATTTCCAAAGCAAATTGTGTATTAAAATCCCTGTCCAGGACCAGCCAGGGTACACAAATGACAAAGTTGCCATACAGATCCACGTCTTACAAAACAATAAAAATCTCTTACAAAACTACAGCGGAAAAAGGAAACAAACTATTCTAATAAACTAAACACTCGCAACGTAGCGACTCCACTCCACAGGCAAACCTCGACGGTAACAACAAGCCTACTCCTCTGAAACATCTTCCTCTGAAACAAACTCCAACTCTGGTGTGGGGAAAAATAAAGCAAGACTGAGTACTACCCACTCTACTCAACAAGTCATACCGGAAAGGAAAATAATGATGCAGGTAATAACAAAGGAGAGCTGCAATGGTTATTTTGCATAAAATACGCATTTAAAAACAATAGTTGAAAATAGTAAAATAGTTGAATAAATTAATCAAAATTAAACCATCACTATCGCAACGTGGTGTAGCGTTGGTTGGCCGATGTGAACCCTAAACCCTAAACCCTAAACCCTAAACCCTAAACCCTAAACCATCATGTACTAAGTTAAGGCATTATTTACTTTCCAATGAATGCATTGTGGTCAGTAAGGCCGATGTGATGAAATACATGCTATCGGCTCCTGTTTTAAAAGGAAGAATTGGGAAGTGGATTTTTGCCTTAACAGAGTTTGACCTCAGATATAAATCGGCCAAAGCAATCAAAGGACAAGCCCTGGCCGATTTCATTGTTCAACACTGTCGGTGACATGGGACCGGGGGTGTCATGACTAGAGGCTTGGGTAGCCGCGGTCCTCCACGTGTCCCGACCCCCTCGGGGGGGGTCGGGCCCGAGGGTGACGTGGCCGCCCCTTCCTCTGTCTCCCCGAGGGGTCGGGCCGCTCCCGTTTCGGCCCCGAGGGCTGGGGCGCCCCGACCCCCCGTGATCTTGGCGCCACGTGTGCGGGTTAGGTGAGCACAACAGGGCTCACCTAACCGCATTTATAGCGGATCAGGCGAGCGCACCACGCCGCATTTAATGCGGCGCAGCGCACGCTTATCCGGTCCGTGACCGGTCGCGGTGTGTGACCGGTCACAGACCGGTCAGATCGCGGGTTAGGTGGCGACAGGCGGCCGATGGCACGCCTCGCCCCGTCCCGTCGGAATGATGAGAGCCTCCTGGCTCTCGTCCCTAGCCGGAGCCGGCGTGCTAACTCCTGGAGTTGGTATGTCAGTCCCGGTCAGATCCAATCCAGATTTCAGCGCAGGCGTGGCAAGGAAGTCGCCGGCCATTGAATGAAGGTTGAAACGGGCGTCCACCGGGAGAGCTGGCGAGCGGGGCAGAAGGCGTGCACCATGCTTGTCAGAAGTCACTTCCGGCTGTAGACTAGCCCTGATTGTAAAAAGAATGTTTCTTTTCTTAGGCAACTTGAGGCCCATGTGGTGACCCCTGATCAGATAAAAGGAGGCCCAGGCCTAGGAAAGAGAGGGGGACTCCGGCGGATACGTTGGAGAGATAGAATTCCCTTTGTATTGTTGGAGACCCTCAGATCCACCAGAACACAGGAGTAGGGTGTTACGCTTCTCAGCGGCCCGAACCTGTCTACGTCGCCCGCGTCTTGCGCGTTTCCTCTCTCGCTGACATTCTTTAGATCGAGGGCGAAGAACCTCACTTAGCGCCCCCGGCCGAACCGGCAAAGGGGGGCCCGCGCGGTCTCCCGGTGAGGAGTTTCACGCTCCGTCATCTGGCGCGCCAGGTAGGGGGCGCGTGTGTCTTTCTAAGCCCTCATCATCTTTCGTGTGTGCCAAGTTTCGCTCGCTCAGCCCCATGGCCGAGCGGGCAGTGGCGCACAGCCTCTCTCCGAGCGCTAGCGGTGACGACAGGGAGCAGAACCCGCGCCGTCGGGCTCGCACCCCGCCGTCCCCCTCTCGCCGAAGTCTTGGGCGAGGGAAGGCGCTCGAGGAGGTCGAAGGATCCGCGACCTCGCCGCTCGCGGGTGACGGGGGAGGACGGCGAGACGGGACGCGTCGCCGCCTCGTCTACGGCGATGGCGGCACGCCCCAGGGCGCGCTCCAGGCCGCGGGCGCGCTCCTGCGTCACCCGCCCGTCGTCCCCGATCCAGAGACTCCAGCCCGACGTTGGCTGGATGACGTGGCCGACTTGGTCATGACGGCGCAGCAGCGCCTAGGCGCCGGCGGGCGGTCCTCCGCCGCCGGGGCCTCTGGCGCTGCCGCCGCCGGCTCCATGTCGTCGAGGCGGAGGGCGCGGCGAACGACGGCCGTTACACGCCGCTCGTCCGCCGTTCCCTCGTCAACGCCTCCGACCCAAGAAGATGTGCGTGGGGGGCCGGATGCCCGGCTCGATATCGAGCGCCGGCGCGACGCTCGTCGCGCCGCCCGCGCAACGGAGGGCGCTTCCTCGTCCGGAGCGCCACTTCGGTCCGGGCACGGGGGCCGGCCCCCCGTGTCCCCGGTCGGCGGTGCCGGCTGTCGAGCCTTTGTGGCGAGCCTTCGGAACGTCCGTTGGCCCCCAAGGTTCCGGCCCACCATCACCGAAAAATATGACGGAAGCGTCAACCCCGCTGAGTTTCTCCAGATCTACACGACCGGGATTGAGGCCGCGGGGGGTGACGACAGGGTCATGGCGAATTTCTTTCCCATGGCCCTGAAGGGCCAGGCGCGGGGTTGGCTAATGAACTTGCCAGCCGCGTCGGTCCACTCTTGGGAGGATTTGTGCCAGCAGTTCACCACGAACTTTCAGGGCACGTATCCGCGCCCAGGAGAAGAGGCGGACTTGCACGCGGTACAGCGAAGGGACGATGAGTCTCTTCGCTCGTACATTCAGCGGTTCTGTCAAGTCCGCAACACCATACCATGCATCCCCGCACACGCGGTGATCTACGCGTTCAGGGGGGGCGTGCGGCACAACCGCATGCTCGAGAAGATCGCCTCCAAGGAGCCCCAGACCACCGCGCAGCTTTTTGAGCTCGCGGACCGTGTGGCCCGCAAGGAGGAGGCCTGGACCTGGAACTCCTCCGGTTCTGGCGTGGCAGCTCCGGCCGCCCCCGGGTCCGCCGCTCGGTCAGGGCGACGGGACAGGAGGAGGAAGAAGAGGTCGGCCCGTTCCGACGACGAGGGTCATGTCCTCGCCGTCGAGGGCGCTTCGCGGGCCCCCCGAAAGGGGAGGCCTGCGGGCGACAAAAAGAAGGAGGCCGGCGTTCCCAGCAAGGAGCGTCCGACCGGCAAGTGGTGCACCGTGCACAACACCTCCCTCCACGACCTCGCGGACTGCCGCGCGGTCAAAAGTTTGGCCGAGCGGACGAGGAAGTGGGAGGAGGAGAAGAGGCAGGAGCGCCGTGAGGGCAGGGCCCCGGCGGCTCCCGCCGGCAACCGGCGAGGTGAGGCCAAGCAGAAGGCCCCCGCCGAGGACATCGACGATGGCGACGATGACCTGGGGTTTCAGGAGCCTGAGGCCACCGTCGCCACCGTCGATGGGGGAGCGTGTGCTCACGCTTCTCGCCGGAGCCTCAAGGCCATGAAGCGTGAGCTTCTGGCCGCGGCCCCTACCCATGAGGCGACGCGGCGGGCGCGGTGGTCGGAGGTTGCCCTCACCTTCGACCAGACCGACCACCCGCCGTGCGTTGCCCGGGGAGGACAGATCGCGATGGTGGTTTCCCCCACCGTTTGCAACGTGAAGTTGGGGCGTGTCCTCGTGGACGGGGGTGCAGCCCTCAACATCCTTTCCCCCGCAGCCTTTGATGCCATCAAGGCCCCGGGGATGGTGCTCCGACCGTCCCAGCCGATCATCGGCGTGACGCCGGGGCACACCTGGCCGCTGGGTCATATCGACCTCCCGGTCACCTTCGGTGGTTCCGCCAACTTCCGCACGGAGCGGGTGGACTTCGATGTGGCGGACCTCAGTCTGCCCTACAACGCGGTCCTGGGGAGGCCCGCGTTGGTGAAGTTCATGGCGGCGGTCCACTACGCCTATCTCCAGATGAAGATGCCGGGCCCCGGTGGCCCCATCACCGTCCATGGCGACCTCAAAGTCGCGCTTGCTTGTATGGAGCAGCGCGCGGACCACCTCGCCGCGGCATCCAAGCCCGCGGACGGTGACGAGAGGCCCAGCACCTCCGTCCCGCCCGCCCCAAGGCAGCGGATGGTCACGAGCGACGAGGTCCCGGTCAAGGAGGTTGCCCTGGGCGACGGCCCGTCCGAGACCACCCGGATCGGTGGTCTTTTGGACGACAAATAGGAAGACGCGCTCGTCTCCTTCCTGCGGGCAAACGCCGACGTCTTCGCCTGGAGACCGGCGGACATGCCCGGGGTCCCCAGGGAGGTGATTGAGCATCGTCTCGCCGTGCGGCCGGGCGCAAGGCCGGTCCGGCAGAAAGTGCGGCGGCAGGCCCCGGAACGTCAAGCCTTCATCCGCGAGGAGGTGGCGCGACTTCTGGAGGCCGGATTCATCCGTGAGGTCATCCATCCGGAGTGGCTGGCGAACCCGGTCGTCGTCCCCAAGGCGAACGGCAAGCTTCGGATGTGCATCGACTACACCGACCTCAACAAGGCATGTCCTAAGGACCCTTACCCCCTGCCACGCATAGATCAGATTGTCGACTCCACCGCGGGGTGCGACCTTTTGTGTTTTCTAGATGCATACTCTGGTTATCATCAGATTCGCATGGCTAGGGAGGATGAGGAGAAAACTGCATTCATTACCCCCATAGGAACCTATTGTTATACGACAATGCCTTTCGGGTTAAAGAATGCAGGTCCTACTTTTCAGCGTACTACTCGAATTTCCTTGGGTAGCCAGATAGGACGCAATGTTGAGGCCTATGTTGATGACTTGGTTGTGAAGACACGCAACCAAGAGACCTTGCTCTCGGATTTAGCGGAAACTTTCGAAAGTCTCCGCTCCGCCCGCATAAAGCTGAACCCCGATAAGTGCGTGTTCGGCGTGCCTGCGGGCAAACTTCTCGGGTTCTTGATCTCTGCCCGAGGCATCGAGGCCAACCCCGAGAAGATACGAGCTATAGAGCGGATGCGCCCCCCCAGCAAGCTTAGGGACGTGCAGTGCGTCACCGGCTGCATGGCCGCCCTAAGTCGGTTCATATCGAGGCTGGGAGAGAAGGCGCTACCCCTATTTAAGCTCCTCAAGCGCTCCGGGCCGTTTACCTGGACGGAGGAGGCTGAGCGCGCCTTCACTCAGTTGAAGGCGTACCTCAGTTCTCCCCCAGTCCTGGTCGCCCCGGAGCCAGATGAGCCGTTGCTACTCTACCTGGCGGCAACCCCGCAGGTGGTCAGCGCGGCGTTGGTCGTGGAGCGTGACGAGGACAACCCTCACTCCGCGCCCCCCCACCCTGTGTCGGCTCGACCCGGGAGAGAGCAGGGAGGAGAGGCCCCCGAGCCGAACGGCGGCCTAAGGCCCCCGACGGCCGGAGCTGGCCCTCCGCCTGCTTGTCTGACGGTGCCAGGCGCCCCCGACCCCCAGGATGGCCCCGGGGCCACTGCGGGAAGGCCGCGCCTGTCGCCCTCTGACCCCGAGGTCGTCGGCACAGAAGCCGAGTGCGCCCCACACGGCCTCTCGGACGAAGAGCGCCCTGGAGACGCGGCCCCTGGCAAAGAGGATAGGCCCCGCCGAAAGGTGCAGCGGCCCGTCTACTTCGTTAGCGAGGCCCTCCGGGACGCCAAGACCCGATACCCTCAGGCCCAGAAGATGCTTTACGCTATTCTGATGGCTTCGAGGAAGTTGCGCCATTATTTCCAGGCGCATCGGGTCACGGTGGTTACGTCTTACCCCCTCGGCCAAATCTTGCATAACCGAGAGGGTACTGGACGGGTGGTGAGATGGGCAATCGAACTCTCTGAATTCGATTTGCGCTTTGAACCACGCCACGCGATCAAGAGCCAGGCCCTCGCCGACTTTGTGGCGGAGTGGACCCCAGCTCCCGAGCCCGTCTCCGCCCCCGAGGCCAGCCCGGGCCCCTCGCAGCTGCCTCACACCGCCTACTGGGTGATGCAGTTCGACGGCTCCCTGTCTCTTCAGGGCGCCGGTGCGGGGGTCACTTTGACCTCGCCGAGCGGAGACGTCCTCAGATACCTGGTCCGCCTCGACTTTCGGGCGACCAACAATATGGCGGAGTACGAGGGACTCCTTGCGGGACTCAGGGTGGCGGCTGGACTGGGGATCCGCCGCCTCCTGGTGTTAGGCGACTCCCAGTTGGTCGTCAACCAGGTCCGTAAGGAGTACCAGTGCTCCGACCCGCAGATGGACGCCTACGTCCGCCAGGTGCGGCGTATGGAGCGCCATTTCGACGGGATAGAGCTTCGGCACGTGCCCAGGCGGGATAACGCGGTCGCCGACGAACTCTCAAGGCTCGCTTCCTCGCGAGCCCAGACCCCACCGGGCGCCTTTGAAGAAAGGCTTGCCCAGCCGTCGGCGCGACCCGACCCCCTAGGGGAGACGGACGCGCCTGAACGGCCCCCGAGGCCCGTCGGAGTCCAGGCCTCGGGACCCGAGGGGAGCGCTCCCAGCTCCCCTAGATTGATTGCTTGGATCACTGAGATCCAGGCCTATCTCGCAGATAAGACTCTACCCGAGGACCGCGAAGGGAGCGAACGCGTCTGTCGCATCTCCAAGCGCTACGTGCTGGTGGAAGGGACCCTCTATCGGCGCGGGGCTAACGGAGTCCTCCTGAAGTGCATTCCTCGGGAACAAGGCGTCGAGCTTCTCGCCGATGTCCATGAAGGTGAGTGCGGAGCCCACTCCGCCTCGCGCACCTTGGTTGGCAAGGCCTTTCGTCAGGGTTTCTATTGGCCGACGGCTCTCACTGATGCGGTCGATCTGGTCCAGCGGTGTAGGGCGTGCCAGTTCCATGCCAAGCAAACGCATCAGCCGGCCCAGGCCCTGCAGACCATACCTCTTTCGTGGCCATTTGCTGTCTGGGGGCTCGATATCCTGGGACCGTTCAGGCGGGCCCCGGGCGGGTTCGAGTATCTGTATGTCGCTGTCGACAAGTTCACTAAGTGGCCCGAGGCCTATCCGGTCATCAAGATCGATAAGCACTCCGCCCTTAAGTTCATCAGGGGCATCACTGCTCGGTTCGGGGTACCTAACCGTATCATTACGGATAACGGCACCCAGTTCACTAGTGAGCTCTTCGGCGACTACTGCGAAGGCATGGGTATCAAACTCTGCTTCGCCTCACCCGCCCACCCCAGAAGCAACGGCCAGGTGGAGCGCGCCAACGCGGAAATCCTCAAGGGCCTCAAAACCAAGACCTTCAACGTCCTCAAGAAGCACGGCGATTCGTGGATCGAGGAGCTGCCAGCGGTGCTCTGGGCGAACCGAACCACGCCAAGCCGAGCAACCGGGGAAACGCCTTTCTTCCTCGTCTACGGCGCGGAAGCGGTCCTCCCATCTGAGCTCACACTGAGGTCCCCTCGGGCCACCATGTATTGCGAGGCTGATCAAGATCAGCTTCGCCGAGACGACCTCGACTACCTGGAAGAGCGAAGGCGGCGCGCGGCCCTTCGAGCCGCGCGCTACCAGCAGAGCCTGCGGCGCTACCATCAGCGCCACGTCCGGGCCCGATCACTCTGCGTCGACGACCTCGTCCTACGCCGCGTCCAAACGCGTGCTGGACTGAGCAAGCTCTCACCAATGTGGGAGGGTCCGTATCGAGTGATCGGCGTCCCCCGGCCGGGCTCGGTTCGGTTGGCCACGGGCGACGGCACAGAGCTGCCTAACCCGTGGAACATCGAGCATCTTCGTCGCTTCTACCCCTGATGGGGGTCGGGTGTCATGTCTCGGGCTCGGGCCAACCCCGCACCCCCCCCTCGGGCGTGCAGGGTTGGCCGGGGGCTACCACATGCACATACTTGTCTTTTGTCTCTTCCGTATTTCAATAAAAGCACTTTCGATTTCCAGTGGACCGTGTCTGTGCCGCCGCTCCCTTTTGAAGGATCTCGGCTTGAGTTAGTACGCTCGTGCTCGGCCCTGCCCCCGGCGGCCCGGGCCGGCTAAAACCGCCAAACGGGGCCCAGAACCGAGCCGTGCCCCGGGGCGTGGTGAACTCCGGGGGGGAATCGGCAAAGGCCCACAATCGGGTCCTCCTAACCCTCGGTCACCGCGCTCCCGGCCTGGCCAGTCTCGACACGTGGATCTCCCCAGGCAATAGCCCCGACCCGCGCCGTTTGAGGCTGGGACCTGGGCACGAGCCCTTGCTCAAGCCAAGACTCAGAAGGACCGCGGCACAGACCACCCTCGTCTTATACGCACAGCAAACATGACTGACATAGAAATTTCCTCTTTATTTGATTGCAGATTAAACCAGTCTATACAAGCAGGGGGCTCGAAGGCCTCGGAAGGAGAAGGTAAAATTTAAGATCGGCGGGGGCTTGGGGGCTCACTCCGACGCACCCAGGCCGCCGGCCTCGCCGTCGCTGTCGTCCGCACCATCGTCGCCGTCCTCCTCCTCGGAGTCGAGGGCGAACGCGAGCCGAGGGGCCGTACCCTCGAAGCTGTGGACGATGTGGTCGGCGGCGTCCCGGACCTGCGCGCGTGCGCCATCCTCGGTTCCGGGAGGGAACTCTTCCAGCGCTGTCCACGGGGAGAAGTCGGGGTCCCTGGCCTGGTAGCTCGCCAGTACGAGCTCCACCGCCCCCCGGGCGAGGTCCCTCGAGGATGACTTGATCGTCTCCTCGAGCTCCTCGGGGAGCCGTTCGAGGACCCCGGCCATCTCCGAGAGGCGCTGGGCGAGGCCCCCCTGGTTGGCGGCGTACTTCGCGTACCGCCCGCCCCAGAGGCCCGCCTGCCGTCCGGCGCGGTCTAGGCGCGAGACGGCGTCCCGAAGCATGCCGGGCCCCACCTCGCACGCCAGGCGGAGGGCCTCGACCTCCCCGGCGGACGAGTCCAGCGCGCCCTGCAGCTCGGCGACGGTGTGTTCGGCGGCTGCGAGGCGGGCGGCTAGGTCGTCGTGGCCCGCGGCCGCCCCGCCGCGGTGCGCTCTCGCGTCCAGCTCCTTCGCCCGCGCCTCGAGCTCAGCGGCCCGCTGGTCCAGCGCGGCCCTCTCGGCGCGGGCGCCTTCCAGATTGCGGCGCGCCTGCTCCTCCCGCGCCGCCTCGCGGAGGAACAGGCTGTCCGCCAGCCGCTGCGCCGCGGCCTCGGCCTCCTCGAGAGCTCGCCCCCGCTCGGCGAGCGCATCCTCGCGGAGGCGGAGTGCGGACTCCTCCTCGGCGGAGGCGGCCTCGTGCGCCGCCAGTGTTGCCTCCCGGGTGGCGACGGCGGCCTCGCGGTCCGCTAGGGCGCCCTCCTTCGCGTCCAGGGCGCGGGCGCGCTCCTCCAGCGCCGCGACGCGAGCCTCAAGGGCCTCTTCCCGCTGACGGGACGCCGCCTCGTTCTCCGCCGCCCACCGCTCCCGGGCAGCGGCGGCGTCGAGGACTCCCCGGGCGGCGTCGAGCTTCTCCTCTAGCTCCGCCGCCCGGGTCCCGTATTGGAGGCGGAGGTCGTCCCGCGCCTCGTCGAGCACGGCGGTGGCGATGAGGGCGGTCTCCCGCTCCTCCTCTACCTCCCTGGCGATCTCCGCCAGGTCCCTACGACGGGCCTCGAGCTGTTTGGCGTGCTGGCGGTAGGCCTTGCGGCCCGTCTCCACCATGGCCTCCACCGAGCGCCGCCCCTCCTCGACGCGCGCCCACGCCGCGTCGAGCTCCGCCCGCTCCGCCTGCAGGGCCTCCATCTGGGCACTTAGCCCGTCCAGCACCGTGCTGTTCGCGGTGGCCAGGGCCTGCAGGAGGGGCTCCGCGCTCAGCGGGGTAGCGGAAGGCAAAGGGGAGAGCCGCCTCGGTGTGGGTGCCGCGCGGCTCGGCCCGCTGATCGGCGTGCTGGCCTCGGGGGCGCCCCCCGAAGCTGGCTCGTCCCGCGCGTCGCCCGGGGCGTCAGGCCCGGGCGGCGCGCCCGCGGCCTCGTTGTGGGTGGCCTCGGGGGTCGTCATGGTCTCGGGCGGAGTCGGGTCGGGGGCTTGGCAGGCTGCCCGGCGTGCACCCGCCGCCTCTGCCTCCCGGGCGGACTCCTCGGCCCGGCGGAGTCTGGCCTCCTCCCGAGCGGCCTCCTCGGCCTGGCGAACCCGGGCGGCCTCCCGGGCGGCCTCCTCGGCTTCCCGGAGGCGGTCCGCGGCTTCCCGTCGGTCAGCCTCTCGCCTCCGGGCCTCCGCGGTCACCGTCTCCTCGGCCTCGGACCGGCCGGACTTGGAATGGCGTGGGGGGCGTGACGGGATCTCGCTGAGGCAGAAGAAAAACCAAAGACAAAAAGAAGCGGGTGAGAAAAAACTCGCCTTGGGGAGTAGATACGGCCGCAGTGGGCGTGGGAACGAACCTGCGGGGAGGTCGGCTGAACGACCACCTCGGGGGCGAGATGAGGCTCCCCCGGCATGGCTCGCTCTCCCCCATCTTGCGGAGCCGTTTCTTCCTTCGCTCCCCCTCGGGCTGCGGCGCCGGCACGGCACCCTCTGGGCGCCTGCTGCTGGCACGCACCGCCCCGCCCCCTCGGGGAGGAGATGGGGGAGGAGTACCTCCCTGCTTCCTCTTCCCCCTGGCGTCGGCGGGGCGGCTGCCCCCCGGGCCCCCGTCGCGGGGCCCAGAAGCACGACCCCCTCCCGGGGTAGATTGTTCCCCCCTGCGGCTCCCGCCCGCGCCATCGTGGCCTCGGGGGGCCCGTTCCCCCGACGCCCCGACCACCTGCATGATGGCCAGGATGTTGGCGCGCTCTGGGTCGCAGCAGAGGGGGAGGACCCCTTGGGGGATGAGGGATGCCTCCACGGAGCTGAGATTCAGCACCCGTTGGACCACCATCCTGAAGTCCTCGGGGTCCCAGTCCCATTTTCGCCCCAGGTGGGTCCTCACGTGGTCCTCGGGCCCGGTGTACTCCCAGGCGCCTCGGGCGCGCCGCTGGAGCGGCGCGATCCGGCGACGTAGGTAGTCACCGAACACCATGGCCCCCGTCAGCCCTTGGGATCGCAGACCTGCCAGGCGGTCAAGGACGGCGTCGTAGCCGTCCCCTAGATCCACCGCCGCCCGCCAGCTGGAGGCCTGCGCCGGAGGCTGGCTCGGGAGTCGAAGGCGCGCTTCGTTGGCGAGGGGGGTGTAGAACCAGTCGCTCTTCCAGTCGTCCCACTTCTTGCGGAGGACGCAGGGGATGTAGCGGTTCAGCACCTGCCCCCACGGCTGGAAGTAGCAGCCACCGACTGCCGTTGGCGGTGACACCGGCTGCACGGTGAAGAACCACCGGAACAGCCGGAGAGATGGGCGCACCCCGATAAACATCTCGCACAGATGTGCGAAGATGGCCAACGTCATTATCGCGTTGGGGGTGAGGTGCGCCATCTGGAGATCATAAAACTCCAGAATATCCATGAAGAAAACAGAGAATGGCGGGACCACCCCCGCCATTGCGAAAGAAAGGAAGAAGACGGACCGCCCCGGGTAGTCTGGCGCCGGGCGCCCCTCGCCCAGCGTGACCATCTCCCGGCCGGTGGCAGATTCCGGCATGAAACGGCGCGGCAGCCCGGCCTGCCTCTCGCTTGTAATGCGGGAAGGCGGCAGCACGCTACCGTCGAGCGGTGCGGAGCCCCGTGCCATGACGCCGGCGGAGGAGGAGCTTGAGAGCGAGCGCGTGTGGCGAGAGTAGGGCACGGGAAACGAAGAGCTAGGGCACGAGAGGCGAAGGCAAAGGGGAAAATGGAGAGAGGAAGGAAACAAATCCCTTCCTCGGCGTCTTTATACCCTTGCCAACGCTATGGCCGGCTCCTCGCTTCCCGCGCCCACTACCTTGCCCCCTCGTTTCTCGCTCCCACGCCTCCACTAACCCCACTCGCCCGTTTGCGGCGCACGCGGCAGACGTGCGGACGTGGCGGTTGAAATGGGGCAGATAATGCGCGCATTAACTGCGCTCGCCGACCGTGAAAAACGCCATCATCATATCCCCAGGCGAAACGAACCGGCACGTCCCGATTCCCGCGCTGCTCGAGTAATGCAGCGGTCTTGAAGAGGCCGCTCATTATCGTCGGTCGGTGTTCTCTTACCGGTGCGCGCGATTCGCGACTGTTGGGTTCCTGTCCGCCTGTAGGGACCGGCCCCACCCGTCACCGGGCCTAAGGAGTGGCGTCACGCCCGAGCGCTTCCCTCGAGGGGGGCGGTCGCCCTGGCATAACGCCGGGGGCTACTGTCGGTGACATGGGACCGGGGGTGTCATGACTAGAGGCTTGGGTAGCCGCGGTCCTCCACGTGTCCCGACCCCCTCGGGGGGGTCGGGCCCGGGGGTGACGTGGCCACCCCTTCCTCTGTCTCCCCGAGGGGTCGGGCCGCTCCCGTTTCGGCCCCGAGGGCTGGGGCGCCCCGACCCCCCGTGATCTTGGCGCCACGTGTGCGGGTTAGGTGAGCACAACAGGGCTCACCTAACCGCATTTATAGCGGATCAGGCGAGCGCACCACGCCGCATTTAATGCGGCGCAGCGCACGCTTATCCGGTCCGTGACCGGTCGCGGTGTGTGACCGGTCACAGACCGGTCAGATCGCGGGTTAGGTGGCGACAGGCGGCCGATGGCACGCCTCGCCCCGTCCCGTCGGAATGATGAGAGCCTCCTGGCTCTCGTCCCTAGCCGGAGCCGGCGTGCTAACTCCTGGAGTTGGTATGCCAGTCCCGGTCAGATCCAATCCAGATTTCAGCGCAGGCGTAGCAAGAAAGTCGCCGGCCATTGAATGAAGGTTGAAACGGGCGTCCACCGGAGAGCTGGCGAGCGGGGCAGAAGGCGTGCACCATGCTTGTCAGAGGTCACTTCCGGCTGTAGACTAGCCCTGATTGTAAAAAGAATGTTTCTTTTCTTAGGCAACTTGAGGCCCATGTGGTGACCCCTGATGGGATAAAAGGAGGCCCAGGCCTAGGAAAGGAGACAGGACTCCGGCGAATGCGTTGGAGATAGAATTCCCTTTGTATTGTTGGAGACCCTCAGATCCACCAGAACACAGGAGTAGGGTGTTACGCTTCTCAGCGGCCCGAACCTGTCTACGTCGCCCGCGTCTTGCGTGTTTTCACTCTCGCTGACGTCCTTTAGATCGAGGGCGAAGAAACTCACTTAGCACCCCCGGCCGAACCGGCAAAGGGGGGCCCGCGCGGTCTCCCGGTGAGGAGTTTCACGCTCCGTCAAACACAGAGATGAGTCAATTGCATATGCAGATGTTGTGCCATGGACATTGTATTTTGATGGATCTATCTGCAGACATGGATGCGGTATCGGCCTAGTCATCATATCCCCTCGGGGGGCAAGTTTTGAGTTTGCTTTTACTATCAAGCCTTATTATACTAACAATCAAGCAGAATACGAAGTGGTGCTTAAAGGCTTGCAGTTATTACGAGAAGTCGAGGCTGATTCCGTAGAGATCATTGGTGATTCACAACTGGTAATTAATCAACTTTCCGGGGCGTATGAATGCAAGAATGATATTCTCAGAGTCTACAACGAGGAGTGCAAGGAGTTGCTACAAGGTTTCAAGATTGTGATGATGAGACATATACCCAGGAAGCAGAACTTCGAGGCCAATGGTTTAGCTCAGGGGGCATCGGGATACAGGCCGATGGCTAAAGATGTTTAGATTCAGATTGCTCTCGTGCATGCCGATGACTGGAGGTTGGATATCATCGAGTATTTGAGAAATCCTTCTCAATCGGCGTCATGAAGAATGAAGTATAAAGTTTTACATTACGTCTTACTGGACGTTGACCTGTATTATCGGACGATTGATGGTGTCTTACTCAAGTGCCTAGGTCCTGAGGAGGCCAAAATTGTTATGAGCGAAGTACATGAAGGGATTTGTGGAACCCATCAATCGGCCCATAAAATGAGATGGCTGTTGAAGCGCGTCGGATATTTTTGGCCAACCATGCTAGAGGATTGTTTCAAGTATTATAAAGGATGTCAGGATTGTCAGAAATTTGGAGCAATTCAGAGAGCACGGGCATCGGCTAGGCATCCAATCATAAAGCCGTGGCCGTTTCGTGGATGGGGAATAGATATGATCGGCCAGATAAATCCGCCATCAAGCAAGGGACACAAATATATCCTGGTGGCTACAGATTACTTCACAAAGTGGGTTGAGGCCGTTCCCCTTAAGAAGGTTGATTCCAAAGATGCGATTCAGTTTGTCAAGGAATATATCATATATCGGTTTGGGTTACCTCAGACAATAACCACCGATCAGGGATCAATTTTCGTGTCCGATGAGTTCGTCCAGTTTGCCGACGGCATGGGCATTAAATTATTAAATTCTTCTCCATATTACGCGCAAGCTAATGGGCAGGCAGAAGCTTCTAACAAGACTTTAATCAAGTTGATCAAGAGGAAAATTGATGAGCAGCCGAGACGGTGGCATACCACGCTGGCCGATTCCCTTTGGGCGTATCGGATGGCTTGTCATGGTGCAACTCAGGTGCCACCTTATCAGTTAGTTTATGGGCATGAAGCTGTGCTGCCATGGGAGACCAACATCGGCTCAAGAAGGATTGCCTTGCAAGACGAATTGACAGCCGATGAGTACCACAATCTTATGGTTGATGAGCTAGATGACTTGGTACATGTCCGACTGCGGGCATTGGAGAAAATAACGCGCGATAAAGATCGAGTGGCTTGTCATTATAACAAAAAGGTTGTTGCCAAGTCATTTGAGGAAGGAGATCTTGTATGGAAATTAATAATGCCGATCGGTTCCAGAGATAATAAATTCGGCAAGTGGTCACCTAATTGGGAAGGTCCTTTTCAAATTCATCGATGTGTCCCTCACAATGCTTATTTGCTTAAGGGGCTAGATGGTGAGATTTATGGACGAGCTCTTAATGGCAAGTACTTAAAGAAATATTATCCTAGCGTCTGGATTGATTCATGATCGGCCCCTTAGCCGATTTATGATAATAGCCGATGGGTTATACATAGTCTTTAGATGGCCGATATACATTATCGTCCTTAGTTCAAATTTTACAACATGAGCCCTCATCTTCTAAAATTTCGGGGGCATACATACATACAACAAGACTAGGATCTTACAAGCTTATGGAGTTTTTCAAGATTTTTCATGCTTATGGAATTTTTCACGCTTACCGATTTTTGTCGGATTGATCCAAGTTCAAGTTTCTCAAAGTTACCAAGAGTGGCTTAAGTTCATGGTCTTCAAATTTTTTTCAGACTTGGACTGATCAAATTCAGCCAATAGGCCAATGAAATCAATTACAGCAAGAAGGTATCTGTTTACAAGAGGGACATAAAATATATTTCATTACCCTAAGAAGTTTTCAATAGCTGCAATCGCCCTGCGACGGATTTGATCAATATTTTCTATAATTTGAGCGTCATCGGCCATCGACCCTGAGAGCGGCTTTAAAGATTTACTCAGGGTTGCCAAGTGTTTGGCCGATGCCTTCAGCTTCGCCGTCTGGTCTTCTATAGCTTTCGGCGATGCAGCTATCCCGACCTGGACTTCTTGGATTTCCTTGCATGTTGCTTCTAGCTTGGAGACGAGGTCTGCTTCGAGGCGTTGGAGTTCTTCAAGTCTGTTCTTCAAGACAATCGACTCCACAGCTAGCTCATCCAATCTGGTCTTGTCAGAATTGACTTGAGCCTTGCTAGCGGATAGGGCCGATTCCAGGCTCTCGCGTTCCCGCCTCTCCGCGATCCTTTCTTTAGCTTTCTGAAGCTTGAAGCGGTATTGTTCCAGGAAAATGGCCGGTGTTAGGGTCTCCATCAGGTCTTCGGGCAGCTGGTCTTGAATTTCTTGTACCCTGACTCTGATGGGAGTACAATCCTCCACCAAGAACTCCAGTGAGGATTCCAGACGATTGGCGATATCGGACAGCCGGTCCTTCAGTTCTTCAGGGATCGACACCTTGGCTGTCACGGGAGGCTCCTTGTCCTCATCGTCAAGAAACTGGCCGATATCGAAAGAGAACATATCGGCCAGGTTCTGCAAATATCAGTATAGGTCAAGATTAGCCTTGTCAAGCAGTAATAGGCAAAGAGGATCGAGATAATCTTGGTTACCTGTGATGGAGCATCAGTGGTGCTTGCATCGGCTTCCTTTTGCTGTGTTGAAACAGTGGGCGAGGGGGTTGGCCGATGTGGTGCAGGTGATGGAGCCCGTGGCTGAAGAAAGACAACAAGATGATGAACAGGTGTATGCTTTTATAAAGACAACGCAAAATCAACTCTTACCGAAGCAATCGGAGAGGGTGGTGGAGAAGGAGGAGCCCTCAATCGAGCCTTGGCCTGTTGACGCTTTTGTAGGGTTGCCTTCTTGGTTCTTAAAGGGGCCGATTGAGTTTTCTCCTTGAGTGAAGATGACATAGCAGCCTAAAAGGATATCAAATTATAGCATGCCGATAAGAAGGGGATTGCATGAAGATTGATGAAAGCAAAATATGCTAACCGTGCGGACTGCATGTCTAGTCTTCCTTGGTTGAGCGGCGCCGACTCGGTCATCGGCTGATAGGACTTTGGTGGTCTTGGCCGATGGTTTCTTGGCCATTTCAGCCGATGAATCTTCTTCTTCAGACACATCGGTGGCTGCTGCATCGATCTCTTCCTCCATCATTTGTTCGTCAAGGAATTCTTCCATGGAAGGGTCAAGCTCTTTGAGATCGGTTTGGTCATCAGTTTTAGCCTTCTTGCTGGATTTTTGGGATTTGCCCTTGGCTGGCGCTTTCCTCTTGGGATTTTCTTTAATCATCGGCCCTTGGAGTAATGATGACACCTTTGGGGCGGTAAGGCCGATGATTGACTCCAGGATAGTTGAGCCTGATGGAGCCACAGCTTGAGCATAGCAAATTTCCTGTCCGCTGTTGCTCGTAGATGGGATCGGCTCATCTGGGACTTGAGGGCTAATACCCTGGATAAGCTCTGTCACATAGAATCTGGCCGATTGATGGAAAATATGAGCAGCCCATTCTTGTCACCATGCTTGGAAGCTGATATGTACGTAGGGGCTCAGATGCAATTGGTCGCAGTCGCCTAGATTCGGGGTTCTAATTTCCAGTGCCTTGCTCATAATCAACCCTGATGGCACTATGCCCCTGCTCTCTAGGAGTCTATGGAAGTATAAACTAATGGGGAGTTGCCCAAGCCCGCACTGTCTAGCAGCTGTCATGGGATTATAGAACTCATAAGACAGGCTGGTGCTTCTTCCTTGAAATATGCCTACCGGGAGCAGGCATGGGGTGATGCCGATCATAAATGACTCTCGGGACTCCATGTCGTCATTTATCAGGTTCAACTATAGATCGTCAGGGAGTTCAAAGTCCTGGTCCGAGAGGTAGAGGCACATATCCATCTTAATTGATGGGGGTCCGGTGTAGAATCGAATGAACCAAGTAGACATGTCTTCGGCCGATTGATCTGCTCCAGGATAGACAGAGGCCGCTTCTCCAAAAGACATGCATCTTCTGGTTCTATGGTCTTCATGATCGGCATACTTTGAATCCTGAGTGGAGATATGGAGCAGCCGATAAACAGCTCCCAAGAGATATCGGCCAAGAGGGATTTGTTTCTTGTTGACCACAGTGTCAGGAAGGCCACATGTTCCCTTTCCGAGACTGGTCCTTGTTCCATGTGTTCAGAAATATACCCAGACCAGCCTCCAATCTTCTTGGTTTTCAATTTGTGGCTGCTGTTCGTTAGGAGGCTGAAGGGATTGATCTCGGATTGGATATCTAGTCCTGTTAGCATCTTGACGTCGATTAAAGTTGGGGTCATCGGACCTTGCTTGAACATGAATGTGTTCAAGGTGCTAGACCAGAAATAGGTGGCCGCCGACATGAGTGGCTCGTTTTTCTTGGTATCGGCCAAGGACAAAGTAATACATTGGCCGATCCCTATCTCGTCCCAGTGGACCTGTTTGGCTACGGCGATTCTTTTGTGCCAGGTCCTGTACCCATTGAGCTTTGACGTCTAGGATCTGAAAGTGTGTTTCCATGAAGAGACGTTGGGCTTGGCTTGTTTGAATGGGATTCTGTTCGTCTCAGCGTTGATCAGCCAAGTTGGGTCGCAGTCGCCCATGGGGCCAAACAGGAATCTGTGGGATTTGTCGTTGGTGGGGATCAAGATTTGGTTTTTGAAAACCTATGCCATAATAACAACGATGAAAACATAAGACCCGGGGGCAAAAAGCAGAATCTTTAGTTCGAAGAAATCGGCAGGAAAGTGAGAATGTGGATGCAGAGGAGATTGACTTACCACAGGGATCTCGGAGGTGTAGAATGGAGCGGAAGCCATTGGTGTTGTTGAAGAGGTCGCCGTTGTGGGGGTTGATGCCGATGGAATGGCGAGGGGTCGCCGGAGTTGAAGAACGTGGGTGATTGCTAAATCGGCGGTGGAACGTTGCGAATCTGGATCTGCGTGGTTTTCAGGCAAACCCTAGCAAAGGAGTCGATGAGTTCTTTGGGGCTAATTCCGCCACATTATATAATGAAGCGGAATTGGGGGGCATGTGATAACAGCGGATTTTCGTAATCGACCCGAAGAAGAGAGAGGAAACCGAAGCGGAGAAGGGGAGCTAAGTTGGAGTCAAACCAGGTCTCGTATCGGACACAATTAGCGTATCGGACTCAATGAGGCGCTGGCGGAAAGACTGTATCGGCCGATTCGGATTTGTATGGTTATCGGCCGATAGAGGTTAGAAGTTGACAGAGTCAGCATGGGCTTGGTTTGGGCTCAAGATAAGCTTCAAGGAAGTTGCCAAATAGAGATAAGGCTCGGTTTTAGGCAATTGTATCTTGTAAATCAAGTAGGTTTAGATATAATCTGTGGCAAAAGTCTGCCATAAAGACTTGTTGTTTGTTAGAGATAAGATCGTATCCTACAAGGACCCTGTTGTAATCTCGGGTATAAATATCCCGATAGTTTGTACATAGAGGCTCTCTCAACTCTCAATACAACAATCAGTTTCAATCTACTTTCGGCGCATCGCCAACCCTCGCAAGAGGTTGTCCTTGACGAGTTCTTGCTTCCTGAAGCAGAGGTAAGAACTCGTGCCCGACGATCTACATCGTCGGGGCTAGCGTGTTGCTTTAGACACGTTAAGCCTCGATGATGTGATCGTCGTTTATCATGTCTTGGATAATTTTGACAGGTGTTTTGATTACGCCTCGCCAGCGATTTACTCGTTTTAGGGTTTATTGCCGACAACGGTTTAATTCTTATGCTTGGCTAGATTGTTCAATGCATCTACCATCCCCAAAAGCAATCGACAGCTTGATTTTCTTTGCGTTAAGTCTCAATTCACACTCTGAGTTGCTATCGACCTTAGTCCTGTTTTGAGATCTAACATGAAGCCTGTTTTTGGTTGTAATTAAGGATAGCACCGGGGTTTCAGCCGGTCTTACCTAATGCATGTGATTACTTTATGTTCTTGCATGTGTTTGCCACTTATACATGTGGATCAGTAAATATAAGTATGTCGGTTACAGGGTATTTTCATGATTTCTCTGTAATTGGTGTATTTATATCGGCCGATTGATTTGTATAAGTTTGCACTAGAGTATTAGCTAGTGTATTTATCTTCATATGAACCTTATCGGCTGATTCTAATAATTTGTTATGAATACATTAACATGGGCCGTGTAACATACCCAAAATTCTAAATTTCAATCTTTGCATCTAAAATAGTAAAAATGATTTTTGTGAAGTACAAACACTAAAATTTTCCAACGAAAACCCTGGGCGAGTCTATTAATACTGGTTTTGCTTTATAAATTCGTGGGTAATTTAAAATTTTCTTGATAGCTCAAAGAAAGAACATAAAACATAGTGTGTGCATGTAATTGCATGATGTATTGTTGAGCTTGGAGTTATTTTTCTTGTTTATGGATTTTTCTAGCATTTTATATTAGGACTCATGAGCATTTACTTAAAAACTGGAAACAAATATTTAATATATATTTACAAGGATGTAAAATATATGAAGTTGAGTAACTAAAATTATAAATCATGCTCAACAACATCATATTAGGTCAAGAATCATCTAAATATAATTTTACAGCATTTAATTATAATTTATAATAGGAAACATATAAGTAAAGTTAAGCTTATTGAATATTTAAATATAATTGGTGCAATATAAAATCATGAGGAAATTAATGTAGGTATTATTCAATGTATACATATCACTAGAATTTTGGTATAATTTAATATGTACATTTGATACCTCAAACATCAAAACAGATAAACTATAATTTATTTCTAAACCTTAATCGGCAAAATCGATACACATCTCATATGTGTATTTTATCACATAAAAATGTATAGAGGTTATAATTTATTAAAATACTAATCTATTTATCATGAATTAATATAATTTTTTTTCAGAATTTATTTTGTAAGTTTTGACCTTCTAAAAATTCAAATCAATTTCGGCTAAATTGATTTTCTCTTTTTTTCTGAGAATAAAATATAGATTATTTTTGTGTGAAACCAAAGAAAATGGAACCTAGGTATTTATATCTACCACCAAAAAAATCTACATTATTTTATCATGCACAGAAATTAAATTATAGAATTGTGAAGGTGGGAGAAAGAAAGAAATAGGGGAAATATCCAAATCTGCCTAACAGTACATCTACATAATTTCCTACCCATCTCTCTCTTGTTACCTCTGTGCAATCCCTTGGACCCACACGACAGTGAGACGAGCTAGCTTCACTCCTGTGACAACCTTTTCCACCGCTCAACCCAGGGAGAAAGAGAGAACGAGAGAGATCGGTGTTGGCATGCTCGACGCGTGGACTAGACGTGGCCGTCACCAAGCTCGCCCTTATCATCCGCCGGCCACGTCGCAAGATCAATCTTTCCGTCCCAGAGCCGATCCAATCGAGGGAGGAAGCCCTCAGCCTCTCTGTCACCCTCACCATTGCCGCCGACCGCAAGGAAGACGATGGTCCCATTCGCCGACAAGGCGCGCTCGTCATCAACTCTTTCCCGTTCCATACTCCTCTCTCCATGCCGAGCAAATCTCCTTTTGACACCCTCTCGTTTCGTGCAGCCAATCATCGGGAACGCCGTCGTGCCCACAGAGGTCCCGGGGCATGCACCGAGCGCCGCCGCTAGGAGGTTGTTGCTGTTCCGGCTGCCATGGACCACCTCGAGCCGAGTCGTCGCGCCACCAACTTCCCCTCTTGGTCCTCTGCAAAAGCCCCCAAGAATCCCAACCAAAGTCACAGTGAGCATGGAGATCGACGTCGTCGTCTTTAGCTCCGGCCGTCAGCCACCATCATCGATTCCATCCTGTCCGGTCAGTCACAGTCCGATTCCTTGCGCATGGAGTATCCCCAGGACCTATCTAACACCATGTGCATGCATTCATGGCAGCTCGAAGGCCAGTTTGATCTGTCCACATTCGTCGGAGCTATGCACCGCCGCCGCGAAGCTTTTCTTCTTCGCCACCACTGTCCGGACCTTGCCAACTCCAACCAAGCTCTCGGTGAGTACGCAGGACCTCTATAGACCCGCATGCATGCACATATTTAGCCGATACATGGTCGTAGGTGCACCTGCACCACCACCGGGAACATCCTCCGCTCGGACTCGCCGCCGGCGCTACTCCGATGTCCACTAACCGAGAAAAGTAGAGGAATGGAATCGCAATAACGTGCTCTTCATTTTATCTTTTGGCCGCATCCCCAACCGAGTCTCCGTTTGTCGCCGGCACCGACGAGCAGAGGTGCCGGCCATGGCTGCTCTGCTGCATAGATCGATTGGAAAGGAAAGGGGACTTCATTGGTGAATTTGATGAATGCTAGGATTCAATCTGTAAATATTCTATCACTTACATGTGGACCCAGGATCTAATTAGAAATAGAGAAAAACTCGAGGACTCTTTATGGAAATGGCTATTGCACGTGCTTAAGGAGCTCGGGTTGATACCTGGAAACCCTAGGGACTTTTCTGCAAATTTACAGAGACTGACCTGTGGATCCATTGAGTTATATTTTGGAAATAAAATAGAAAAAGGTTAGATCAATATCTTTTCAATTGAAAAATTACTCAAAACTTGTGAAATTCATATAAAATCAAATATAACTCCTTTTGAGATGAAACCAACTCCAGTAGGTCCATAAAATTTTGAACTTTAATTTTGTGTAATAAAATCCTATGCTCAAAGTAGGATTTTTATTTCTAAAATTTCAAATATGTAATAGTTGACATAGAACTTGTAAAAATTATAGAAAATTCATTTATAATCCAAATAGAGTGAACTAAATTTCTGTAGAACCATTAAAATATGAACTTTAATTTAGTAAAATAAAATATGGTACTTTCTGTACAAGAAATAAAACTAAAATTGTAAGTCATATAAAAACACTTATTTGTCAAGTAAGACTTGTTTAATTTCTAAAAAAAATTAATAGTTCTTCCCAAAATTATGAATCCACTGCGGTTTACCTTAGAATTATGTACCATATGTTTTAGATGAAAGGAATTTGACAAAACTATCTCCTAAAACAAATTTAAACAAATAACCAACTCTCTTTTTATTGAACTTGTAAAATTCATCACTTTCAAAATAGCAATGCTAAAATAGAAATTTCTTCATCTAAATTCATTTTAAGTCATAACTAACCCACTGTGAGGACTTCATGCATTTCAGAGCATTTTGGGTTTTTCGCATTATTTGGATGTTTATTCGTTTTGTACATTATGATTATTTAGATTTCGACGTTCCGAAGTACGTGGAGCCAGAACCTGAGTTTGATTGTGATTTCTCACAGCAGACAGGCAAGCACCTAAGCATATAGAACCTATGCTTTCTCCAAAAATGATTTGGTTGCAATCTATACGTATATATATGCATGCATTGCCTAGATATTAATATTGTCGGTTTATGGTGTATGGGTAGAACCTATTTATGCATTTAGTTCTTGTGATATTGCTGTCCTTATACCCTATTACCACTGGTTGGGATCACTTGGGATGTCTTATTCATTAATGCTTAGCCATGCTTAGTGCTAATAGAACTATAGGGATGGACAGTGCTATTAATTGTGGTATATAGACAACTTGCTTTATTGGGCATAAAACTTGAGCACTTACACTAAATAATGGTTGATGAAATATGTTGGACTTGGACGGGTGATAGGGCGATGATGGGAGGTTGGTTTCCCCTGATGCAAGTAGCCTCGTCTAGGTCGTTAAGGACCGAACATTTTGACATCTAATCAAGCACCCTACGTACTTACCACATGCCTTATTTGGGACCGGCTTGTTCTTACTAGTTCTACTGTGATCATTTATACCACGTTGGAGAGTCGTGAGGCAGGTAGCCTTTGGAGGGCCTCGGGTGCCTAGGTTTGGCCGGAGGTGCCTCCCGCGTGACGCGCCCGCCTTGGTCACATCACGCACGCACGTGACTGAGTCGTCGGGAACCCCAGCGTGGTATAGGTGGTTGGGGTGGGGCTAAGAAAGGGCATGTAATGAGCTTGAATCATTTGTGTACCGCACTCGACGGGGTGTGTAGCATTTGACCCTTGTTTATTTCGTGTGGGTCCAGTTGTACACCTCTGATCAGAGTATAATCTATTCGAATAGCCGCGTCCTCGGTTATGGACAATGCTTGATGTGTTAGTCAGTTATGTTAGCATCAAATGTGGATTATTATGGATGGGATTATGTTTGATAGTGGGGTTGGCATGTTGTGTCATGTTGGTATGGACTTTGGTAGTCCATGGTTGATGATGAGAGCGCCGTTTGGGCTCATTTGCTTATACATTTCAGAATTATATACTTGCTGTCCATAAATTAAAATGATGCTAGATTTGCTCGTCCTTGCTTATTTTACTCATTAATTGCTCAATAAAATTAGCTTTATGCAAATGTTGAACCTAGAGACCCACTATAAGCTAGAAAGCTTGCATACTTCTCTTTCCCTTATGTATATATAATTTTGGGTAAGACTTGCGAGTACAATTTTGTACTTAACCCGACGCCGCTGTTTCAGGTGAGGATACCGGTTATGAGTTATTCTTCTTGTGTGGTCATTGCTCTGCTGAGGGCGGTGAGGGTAGTGCGTAGCTTTTCAGCTAGACTCTTGCCCCGGTTGGTTGCCTTGTGGGATAGTTGGCAAACCACGGGTTTTACTTTTGCTTATGTGAATTTATGAACTTCCGTTGCTATAGTTTGTATTGTATGATGGGTTGCTAAATCCCATTGTGATATATGTATTTTACTGTCCTTTTATCTACCACTGTGCATTTGTGATGTTTATCAATTGCTTGCGATGAAAGTGCAAGGCTAGTCGCTTTTCCTGGGGACTAGCTGAGTACGAGTATGAATTTTGATCAATTGAGATGTTGTAGAGCTCTCGCAATTGGAGTCAAGTCTCCTGAGATGTGTAACACATCTGGTCGCCGCCTTCGTGTGGTTTGACGGGCACGTCTTAGGCTGAAGTTGACTGGCATGCGGAGTCCCAGCAATATCTCTTTTGCTCATTATTCGGCATTATGGATTTTATACCGAATGTTGTAAATTTTGTGATCATAGGCACATTGAGGTATGAGTGGCTATTTATGCGTGTATGGGTCCCACTCATCCAAAATTATGTGGTGGTCACAAAATACATTGTACGGTATAATTTCCGGGTGCCCACAGGCCGATGGGGTTAGATCTGTTTTATCAGTTATATCATATTATCAATTCAAGTAAGCCGATATAGGTTTGCCTTATCGGTTAGGCCTCCACGATGCGACATCGGCCTATCGGCTGATCGGCCATCGTTTCTCATGTGGTTTACTTGTTTCTTGTTGATTGCAGATCAAATCAACTGGCACGCTCTGTACACGACTAGCCAAGCCATTTGGACCTGCACTGGAGTAAAGCAAACCTCCCAGGCCGCCGTGGAAACGTGGAACCCATTTTTCTTGTTGGACAGGTCGAAATTCTGCGCCAACAGCACACCCATTTACAAACAAAACCTGTACGTGAGGAGCTAAGGGCGGTCCCACCCGTCAGACCTCTTTCCTTTTCTTTGTTTTAAAACTTTTCCAATCTTTCAAATTCCATATCTCCCTCGTTTTAAGTCGGATTTGAACGAAACTTTCGTCAAAATCTTTCCAAAATCAAGATCTACGCAATGGCACTGGTTTGGTTATTTTTTGATTCTTCTGGAATTTTTGGCTCTTTTTGTGTTAGCGAGTAGTTTGTGACGTTAGTATTCAACCGGACAGGGTACATCTGCGAGGAGGAAACTGAGCTAATTGAGAACGAATCCCCAATTGAGCAAGGCAAGTCACTACGCCCCCTTCCTCGAACATGTTGATCCTATTTTTTTATAAATGTGTTGATTACAAATAAAATTGCATACTAATTACAAAATGTGTACCTACATTTGCTTAAGCCTTATCTTTGATATTATTTATCCTTATGTATTTACACACCTTTGTTACCTGAGTATATTACTTTACGCGTGATTATTTATTCACTGCTTAGCCCTGCTTACATAAACGTTATACACTCCATATGTGTGATATGTGGATGTGGTTATACCGATCACTCGATGGGAGTGATTGTTAGAGATTGGGTGGAGACATAAGCGCTACCCACAGCATGAAAACCTTTGTAAAAACCCAAAAACTTAATTAAACAAAAGTGATTTCGACTGGGGCGGCACAGATAGAATATGGGTGGTTCTGGGAACGGTAAGCCGTCGACCCTGGTCAGTTAAGGACCGAGTCAAGAAGCTAAGCAGGAAACGAACCGAGTACGACCACACTTCTTGAGTGGGGTTAGACCCGGTGGACTAGGTTATTCTTGTGGGGGGGCACCCCAGACATGGTAGGTTCTGGATATCGGTATGGAAATGTGGAAGTGTGTGGTTTAATGACGTCAAGCTTTATATATGTATAATGTAACCTTCAATCTCGGGAGCGCCAGGACTCCCCTCACAACCGGCTCGAGGTAGGAATGTGACGCCGGGGGTGCAATGGGGATTCATAGTCCTTGGAGCGGGTGCCGCCATGCGAGGGTAACTAAAAAACCGGGCCGTGACAACTCTCATGTGTTGGGTGCGTCACGGAGTGTGGGATTAAAAGTGTACATCCACTGCAGTGTGAGTAAATTAAACTATTCGAATAGCCGTGCTCGCGGTTAATGAGTGCCAGGACTTGCATTACTCTTGACTAGCCTCGTCAATTTGTAATATTGCTTAAAATATGATGGGTATGGATGGTGTGACCTTGCCTGATGTGCAAAAAGGTCGTAGTGGTTAAAATTGTGGAAATTGGATGCGAGGGTAAACCGGACCAAGCGAGGCTTGGGGAAGGTGGATGAACTCTCGCAGGTTAATGACAACTTCAACTTAACGTGGTTTTTAGTTAAAACTGTTATGGCATAGGTTTGTGAAATAATTTGTGAAAACTAGCTTTATGCAAATAAACCAAGCCATCCTTGAACCCCTATGAACATTATAAGCATTCTATAGTGGTGGCTTACTGAGTACGGTTGGTACTCACTCTTGCTTATTTAAATTTTTTTTAGAAAAAGGTGTTGGTGTCGATCTGCGCATGTGCTATGCTGGCAAGGAGTTACCAAGGACGGAGGAGTAGGGACCTAGGTTCACCAGTCGATGCGTGTGGGATAAAATGGACCGCCGCTGCTTCGCTTCCGCTACCTCATTTATTTGTGTTGGTATTTTGTGTTGTTGTCGACCATGCTTGGTCTATTCGGATCCCATTTGGGCTATCATTGTATTATTAATAGATTGTAAGACCTGTATGACGATGTCAGCTTGTGATATACAACTGTGCCATGTGTGTACCATCTACTGATCCAGGGAATGGTATTGTAATACACATGGGGTTTTCGGTATAAAAAACTAGGGGCTCACACGTGCGCTGATGCTTCTCGCCGAAGCCTCAAGGCCATGAAGCAAGAGCTTTTGGCCGCAGTCCCCACCCATGAGGCGACGTGGCGGGCGCGTTGGTCGGAGGTCACCCTTACCTTTGACCAGACCGACCACCCGCCATGCGTTGCCCGGGGAGGACAGATCGCGATGGTGGTCTCCCCCACCGTCTGCAACGTGAAGTTGAGGCGCATCTTGATAGACGGTGGCGCAGCTCTCAACATCCTCTCCCCGACGGCTTTTGATGTCATCAAGGCCCCAGGGATGGAGCTCCGGCCGTCCCAGCCAATCATCGGCGTGACGTCGGGGCACACCTGGCCGCTAGGCCATATCGACCTCCCGGTCACCTTTGGTGGCCCCACCAACTTCCGCACCGAGCGGGTGGACTTCGATGTGGCGGACCTCAATCTGCCCTACAACGCGGTCCTGGGAAGGCCCGCGTTGGCGAAGTTCATGGCGGCCACCCACTATGCCTACCTCCAGATGAAGATGCTGGGCCCAAGTGGCCCCATCACCGTCCACGGCGACCTCAAAGTCGCGCTTGCTTGTATGGAGCAGCGCGCGGACCGCCTCGCCGCGGTGTCCAAGCCCGCAGGTAGCGACGAGAGGCCCGGCGCCTCCACCTCGCCCGCCCCGAGGCAGCGGATGGCCTCAGGCGATGAGGTCCCGGTGAAGAAGGTCGCCCTGGGCGACGACCCGTCCAAGACCACCCAGATTGATGGTCTCTTGGACGACAAATAGGAAGACGCGCTCATCTCCTTCCTGCGGGCAAACGCCGACGTCTTCACATGGAGACCGGTGGACATGCGCAGGGTCCCCAGGGAGGTGATCGAGCACCGTCTTGCCGTGCGGCCGGACGCAAGGCCCGTCCGGCAGAAGGTGTGGCGGTAGGCCCTGGAGCGCCAAGCCTTCATCCGCGAGGAGGTGGCGCGGCTTTTGGAGGCCAGATTCATCCGTGAGGTCATCCATTCGGAGTGGCTCGCGAACCCGGTCATCGTCCCCAAGGCGAACGGCAAGCTCCGGATGTGCATCGACTACACCGACCTCAACAAGGCATGTCCTAAGGACCCTTATCCCCTGCCACGCATAGATCAAATTGTCGATTCCACTGCGGGGTGCGACCTTTTGTGTTTTCTAGATGCATACTCAGGATATCATCAGATTCGCATGGCTAGGGAGGATGAGGAAAAAACCGCATTCATTACCCCTGTAGGAACTTATTGTTAGACAACCATGCCTTTCGGGTTAAAGAATGTGGGTCCTACTTTTCAGCGTACTACTCGTATTTATTTGGGTAGTCAGATAGGGCGCAATGTTGAGGCCTACGTCGATGACTTGGTTGTAAAAACGTGCAACCAAGAGACCTTGCTCTCGGATTTAGCGGAGACTTTCGAAAGTCTCCGCTCCGCGCGCATTAAACTGAACCCCGAAAAGTGTGTGTTTGGTGTGCCTGCGGGCAAGCTTCTCGGGTTCTTGATCTCTGCTCGAGGCATTGAGGCCAACCTCAAGAAGATACGAGCTATTGAGCGGATGCGCCCCCCCATCAAGCTTAAGGACATGCAATGCGTCACTGGATGCATGGCTGCCTTAAGCCGATTCATATCGAGGCTGGGAGAGAAGGTGCTGCCCCTATTTAAGCTCCTTAAGCGCTCCAGGCCGTTTACCTGGACGGAGGAGGCTGAGCGGGCCCTCACCCAGTTGATGGCATACCTCAGCTCCCCCCGATCCTGGTCGCCTCGGAGCCCGATGAGCCGCTGCTACTCTACTTGGCGACAACCCTGCAAGTAGTCAACGCGGCGTTGGTTGTGGAGTGTCACGCCCGGAAATTTTCCCAAATTTCCAGACCATTTTGTGTATTAAGTCCCTGTCCAGGCATCAACCAGGGTACACAAAACGACAAATCAATAAACAGATCCAAACGTAAATAAAGCGATAAATACTTACAACAGAGGCACTTAGTCCTCACACCAAAAAGAAAACAGCAGCGGAAAAAGACGATCCTAGCGGGGCTTCAGCTCCACTCCACAGGCAAACTCAACTGAGGTCTGAGCCTTGGTCCTCTAACTTCATCTTCAACTCAGAAGTACAAAACTTCTGAAAAGGGGAAAAATAGCAAGATTGAGTACAACCACCGTACTCAACAAGCCACACCAAAGATGCAAACATGCATAGGGGAGACAAAGGGAGGCTTAAGGCTATTCGAATAGTTTTACTCTGATCAGAGGTGCGCAACTGTACCCACAAGACACGATTCCACACATGTTACCATGCCCCAAAGTATCACCACGATACTGCAAAGGGGAAAATCGTGACAAGACCTTTCGCATAACTCCTCTTAACCAAGCGCACCACACCGCAGGTTTCGCCCCCACCCCTCAAAAGGCAGTGGGCAGCCCCCCCTCGTGCCTTGGTGAATCCAGCAGCTGGTCAACCGGTATATCCCCGGCCGAACCAACTCCATCACGCCCACCCTTTCCGGGGAGCGTCGGCTAGGAAAGAGCTATACTACGAGTCCAGCAGTTGCCCATTCTTGCTTGTGGTAAGCACTGTTATTCTTCCAGGGTTTCCCATGAACCGGTCCTTAATTGCCATGGGTGCGACCAGCAAAACCATGCACCCACAGCCCACCATTAGGTCATATTTTAGTTGGATAATTACGACCAATAAAACATGGTCCGTTGTCTCGAGCGAACTGCTCGTTAGAAGCTAATTGTAAACAGTGTAATTATCCCATTAAATGAGCTAGTGGTAATTAAGCATGGCTAAGCATATATAATTCTAGCAAAGTCAACATAAGTGACTTACGCTAGTCAAATTATCACCCACAGTTAACAAAGGACGGTATAACAAGTAAACATGGCTCAAGCGGACGGATAGGTAAACCTTATTCCCATGTAATTAGCAAACATGCACTTTATTTGCAAACGTAAAACATTTCGTAAAATAGGTACAACATGCTCAAGGGGGAATCGTGTGACTTGCCTTGCTTCTTCAAACAATCTTCCGGACTCTTTTCCTCGCGAACGCGAACTTCCGAAACGACGGAATCTACACGCTGGCACGCAAAACGAGGAAAAACTTCTAATAAAAACCAAGTAAACAGTACAAATAAAACACACAAATGGGTTGAGCCTAAATTAAGGTGAATGTAGAGACTTGAACGACCTCATTCCAACTTTATATGAATTAGTTATGATTTTTACAATATTTAATCCAATTAAACTTAATTAAAAAAAATTAAATAGATTTATGTCATAATTTATATTTATTATTATTATTATTAAATAGACCTTGATTTTAGACAAATTTAGCAACTGGAACCACATTAATCTGAGTTACGGTGAATTAATTATGAATTAATGAAGTTTTAATCACATTATAACCATTAACCGAAACTATATTAAAATTATGACGCAATAATAAATTAATTTTGAGTTAGAAAAGAGGATTACTGTGTCAGCATTGATTGGTCCACCATAGAACAGGTTCACTGAGATGGTCCACGGGTTCACTAAGATGGACGGCCGAGATCGATCTTGACCGGAAATTGACCACGATCCAACGGACGCTATTAGAGTGGCCTAGGGTTTTGGATGGACGCCACATGGACTGAGACGCTAACGGGGCGACGTTGTGGCGCTTGGGTGGCGGCTGACCAGGCGCTAACGTGGACGCCGACGTGGCATGCCACGTGGGACAGATGGCCGGCCGGCAGTGGATAACGGCGGCGACGGCAAACGACGGCACGGCGGCGGAAACCGAGGACACCAGTGCGAAGAGGAGATTGAGACGTCCTTACCCACCCTTACACGACGACGGAAGACGAAGAACGGCGGCCGGCGACGAGCTTCAAGCGGCGACGACGTCGGGTCGGCGGTGGCGGCGGCGTTCCGGAGAAATTGAGTTCTGAATCGACCTAGTACCGGGAACCGCCCCGATACACAAGAGACCTTACAGGATGGGAGCCAACGAGTTGGCAGAAGTCAAGAAGCAAGTTGACGAGCAGCTACAGAAGGGATACATCCGCCCGAGCACGTCACCTTGGGGTGCTCCGGTAATTTTTGTGGAGAAGAAGGACAAGACCAAGCGGATGTGCGTCGATTACCGTGCACTTAATGATGTCACTATCAAGAACAAATACCCGTTGCCCAGGATTGACGATTTGTTCGATCAACTGAAAGGAGCAACAGTGTTCTCCAAGATAGACCTGCGATCAGGCTACCATCAGTTGAGGATCCGAGAAGAGGACATTCCAAAGACTGCCTTTGTCACTCGGTATGGATTGTTCGAGTGCACAGTTATGTCCTTTGGACTCACTAACGCACCAGCGTTCTTCATGAACCTGATGAACAAGGTGTTTATGGAATTCTTGGACAAGTTTGTCGTGGTCTTTATCGATAACATACTCATCTACTCTAAGTCTAAGGAAGAACACGAGCAGCATCTTTGATTAGCGCTCGAGAAATTGAAGGAGCATCAATTGTATGCCAAGTTTAGCAAGTGCGACTTTTGGCTCAAGGAGGTACAGTTCCTAGGCCACATCATCACAGCTCAAGGAGTGGCAGTGGACCCATCAAATGTGGAGTCGGTTACCAAGTGGAAGCCTCCGCGCACGGTTTCGCAGATTAGGAGTTTTCTGGGACTCGCGGGATACTACCGTCGGTTCATTGAGAACTTCTCCAAGATTGCCAAGCCAATGACACAGTTGCTGAAAAAGGATGAGAAATTCAAGTGGTCCGTAGAGTGCAACAAAAGTTTTGAGGACCTTAAGAAGAAGTTGGTAACGGCACCAGTCTTAATTCTGCCAGACCAGACGAAAGATTTCCAGGTTTATTGCGACGCGTCTCGCCAAGGGTTAGGATGTGTGCTGATGCAGGAAGGCAAGGTGGTCGCGTATGCTTCACGACAGTTGCGTCCACATGAAAATAATTACCCCACTCATGATCTGGAATTAGCAGCAGTGGTACATGCCCTAAAGATCTGGAGGCATTACCTTATTGGGAACCGATGCGAGGTGTATACAGATCACAAGAGTTTAAAGTATATCTTCACCCAACCGGACTTAAATCTCCGTCAGCGAAGATGGCTGGAATTGATTAAAGACTATGATTTGGGAATCCACTACCATCCCGGAAAAGCAAATGTAGTGGCAGATGCTTTAAGCCGGAAGAGCTACTGTAATTTCACCAGTATGGAAGAGATGAGCCGCCAGTTGCAGCAAGACTTTGAACGGCTGAACCTCGGTATTGTTGAACATGGGTTCGCGTCCGCTCTAGAAGCACGACCAACGCTCGTGGAGCAAGTCCGAGCAGCTCAAGCTAAAGATCCGGAGATAGCAGAGCTCAAGAAAAACATGAGGGTCGGAAAGGCCCGAGATTTCTCCGAAGACGAGCATGGCACAATATGGATGGGAGAAAGACTGTGCGTCCCAGAAGACAAAGAGTTAAAGGAGTTAATACTCACGGAAGCCCATCAAACTCAGTATTCAATCCACCCTGGGAGTACCAAGATGTACCAGGATCTTAAAGAAAAATTTTGGTGGGTTAGCATGAAAAGGGAAATAGCTGAATTTGTCACACTCTGTGACATATGTCAGCGAGTCAAGGCGGAACATCAAAGACCTGCAGGACTGTTACAGCCTCTCCAAATTCCGGAATGGAAATGGGAAGAAATTGGAATGGATTTCATCACCGGTTTGCCAAGAATGTCGTCTGGACATGATTCTATTTGGGTCATCGTGGATCGACTCACGAAAGTGGCTCATTTCATTCCTGTGCACACTACTTACTCCGGGAAGAAACTAGCAGAACTCTACCTCGCAAGAATCATGTGTTTGCACGGAGTCCCTAAGAAGATCGCATCAGATCGAGGGAGTCAGTTCACCTCAAAGTTTTGGCAGAAGTTACAAGAAGAATTGGGAACCCGTTTGAATTTTAGCACGGCTTACCATCCGCAGACCGATGGTCAGACCGAGCGAGTGAACCAGATACTCGAGGATATGCTGAGAGCTTGTGCGCTCGATTTTGGAGGAGCATGGGACAAGAGTTTGCCTTATGCCGAGTTCTCATACAACAACAGCTACCAAGCCAGCTTGCAGATGGCACCATTTGAGGCGTTGTATGGCAGGAAATGCCGCACCCCACTCTTTTGGGATCAGACTGGGGAACGACAGCTGTTTGGGACTGAAGTCTTGAGCGATGCAGAAGAAAAGGTCAGACCCGTCAGAGAAAGGTTGAGAATTGCGCAGTCTCGACAGAAAAGCTATGCCGACAATCGTCGAAGGGAGTTGGTTTTCGAAGCAGGAGACTATGTGTACCTTCGCGTCACACCGCTTCGGGGAGTACACCATTTTCGAACTAAAGGAAAATTGGCACCATGCTTTGTGGGACCATACAGGATCCGTGAACGTCGAGGAGAAGTTGCCTACCAGCTTGAGCTTCCACCCAACATGGCGGGTATTCACGATGTGTTTCATGTCTTGCAATTAAAAAAATGTTTGAGAGTACCGGAAGAGCAGGCCAGCCCGGATCAGATCGAGATTCAAGAGGACCTGACTTATGTGGAGAAGCCAATCCGCATTCTTGAAACCAGCGAGAGGAGAACCAGAAACAAAGTTACTAGGTTCCGCAGAGTTCAGTGGAGCCATCACTCTGAGGAAGAAGCCACATGAGAAAGAGAAGACGAATTGAAGGCTGCCCATCCGCATCTCTTCGCCAGCACCTCCGAATCTCGGGGTCGAGATTCCGTTTAAGGGGGGTAAGTTTGTCACACCCTGAAATTTTCCTAAATCGTAAAAATCAAGTTTAATAATTTATCTGAGAAATTGTTTAATTAATCTAGAGAAAAATCCAATTAATTAATGTATTAAAGAAGTGGAAATGGCAAGGTGGAATTTTTCTTGAGTTCCTCATGTCAAAATACATTAACAAGATTTTTAGTGAAATTTTCAGAGCCCTGGAAATAATTTTAAACCAATTAAAATCAAATTCGGAATTTAAATTAATCCCAGGAATTTCCTTTCTTTTCTTTTTCTTTTTCCTCTTCTTCTTCCTTCTTGGGCCGTCGGCCCAGCCCGGCCGCGCGCCGCGCACCCCTTTCCCTTCCCTCTGGGCCGGTCCAGCCGCCCGGCCTCCTTTCTCCTCGCGCCCCTCCCTCTCTTGGGTCGGCCGCAGGCCGAGGCCCGCTAGCGCCGCGCCCCAGCCGAGCCCGTTCGGCCTCCCTCCTGGTCCGGACCACCGACAGGTGGGCCCCACCTGTCGGGGTCATCCCCTACCTCCAGCCGCCCGCGCCCGCAACTGTCGGCCGCCGCTTTCGCCCACCTCCCCCGCGCCCCGCGTGCTCAGCGCACGTGCGCGCCCACGCCAAGCCCCACCCGCGTCCACTCCGCCCGCAACCGCCACACCGAGAGGAGCGGGTTTCGAATTCGAATCCCGGCCATTCCCTCTCTCCTCTCCCCACTCCGGCGAGAAATCCGCGCCCACTCGGCCCCGATCTCTCCTCGCCGCGCCCATATAAACATTTCCCACGTCCTCCTCTCCCTTTTTCCCCTTTTCGCCGCTCGCTCTAGTGCTCGGGATCGCCGCGCGCCATTGAGTCCTAGCGCCGCCGCTTTCCTCCTCTCCGGCCATCGCTCCCCACCGCTCATGTCGTCCCCGAGCCGCGCCGACGCGTCCGCCGCATTCACCGCGTCCTCCTGTACCCCGTCCACCTTCTTGCGCCGCCGGCCCGCGTCTCCCGCGCCGCCGTCTTCTCTGCCTCCGGCCGAGCCCGGTGAGAAATCTTCCCCTTCTCCCCTTCCTCTCTTTTTTCCCCGGCCACGCTGTTCCCTTCCCGCATGAGCCCCGTCCTTGCTCCGTCCCACGCGCTGTCGCACGGCGCCAGCGTCCCTGCGCCGCCGCCGCGCGCCATGGCTGGCACGGTCCAGCCCGAGCCTCGGCCGCTCGGCCTCCCGCACGCCTCAGCCGCCCGATCGGCCACCCGGGCCGATCTGGGTCGTCCGTGTTCGTCCCGAGTGGCTGCCCACGTGGTCGTCGCGTGGCTGCCGCGTCGGCGCCACGCGTGCGCCACGTGGTGCATCGCCGCCGCCATGGACCCGTGGACTCGATCCACAGTGGACCGGCCGCCGCCGCCCGCTGACGCCAGCCCTGGGATTAATTGCGCAATAAATTATTTATGGTTTTCTTTCTATAGTAAAAACACAGATAACTTCAAAAATTCATAACTAATTCATCCGAGCTCCGTTTAAGTCCATTCAAATTTCATTAAATTCATAAAAATGCAGAGAATCTATTAAAAATACTTTTGTGCTTTGTTTCAGTAGACTTATAGCATGTATTGTTGTTTGCTTTGTTTGTCGCGTAGATTCCGATACCTCCGACGCGCCCGTTTATTTCGAGATCGTCACAGAGGTAGCTTCAGCTCAGGAGCAAGGCAAGTCATGCTTCACATTGATCATATTGTACCTATATTTACAAATGTCTTATTTTTTCGTAAACACTGCATTATTTCGCAATGTCATTTCATGTGGGTTTTTACCTATTGTACTCCGCCAATTATATTGATTATCATGTACCTTTGATAGCCTGGGTAATTAATCCATTGTTCGCTGATTTTAGGAATGTTTAGCCATGCTTAGCTAACTTAGCTCACTAAGGGGGATCACACTAAATAATTATTTAATGTAGTTCCTATGGTGACACTTTGGTTTAGGAGCCACCATGGTAATAATAATTAATTAAAATATGCTAATGGTGGGCTGTGGGTGCATGGTTTTGATGGAAGCACCCATGGCAATTAAGGACCGGTTCACGGGAAACCCTGGAAGAATTACCGTGCGTACCACAAGCCAGCGTGGGCAACGGCTGGACTTGTAGTGTAGCTTTCCTCTAGCTGACGTACACTAGCTAGGGTGAGCGTGATGGAGTTTGGATGGGCCCTGCGATGGTCTATGCGGCTTCCGGATTCACCAAGGCACGAGGGGGGGCTTCCCACTGCCTTTTGAGGGGTGGGGGCGAAACCCGAGGTGGTACGATTGGTTAAAGGGGGTTATGCGAAGGGTCCTGTCACAGATGTACACCTCTGATCAGAGTAGAACTATTCGAATAGCCGTGCCCGCGGTTATGGGCGATCGACCAGATTCACCGTGATTAGTCTCACTTTCTTAATAATTGGAATTACTCGAACTGGTTTAGTTCAGGTGGATGGTTTGGGCCTGTCGCAACGTGGTGTAGCGTTGGACAGTGATGGTTAATATTGATCAATTAATTCAATGTTTTATTACTGTTTTCAACTACTGTTTTTAAATGCTTATTTTATGCAAATAAACTCCTGCCTTCCTTTGGAATATCTTGCATCATGCCTCCTTTTCCGGCATGACTTGTTGAGTACCATGGGTAGTACTCAGTCTTGCTTAATTTTTCCCCACACCAGAAGAGGAGTATGAGTCTGATGGAGGTTTCTCAGAGGAGTAGGCTTCGTCCACCGTCGAGGATGCCTGTGGAACGGTGCCAGCCCGCTGCAAGAGTCCCGTTCTAGTCTAGTTTGTCTTTTCGTTTTTCCGCTGCATTTCTGTAATACTTTTATTGTTTTCTAAGACGTGGATCTGTATGGCAACTTTGTCATTTGTGTACCTTGGCTGGTCTTGGACAGGGATTTTAATACACAATTTGCTTTGGAAATTCTGGTAGTGAATTTCCGGGCGTGACAGTGTAGAAGGGCCCTCAACGGACCAGATTAACTTGTTGTTGGGTTATTTCCATCGAAACTTTAAGGACATTGCCTTAAAACGCATCGCTTATCCAAAGTTTGTGCCAAACAAGGTGAGGAATGTGTTTATTCACAAAGTTTTTAAACTTTTCCCCTAAAAAGGTTTCATGCTCCATGACGTAGCACGCATGAGTGCCACTCTAGGGCTTTGTAGAATGTCTCCGTTGCCAGATATCAGTCGAAACGACATCCGTTAGGATGGAATTGCATGACAACATGGAATTTGAAGAGAGTTTTTTGGCCCGTCCAATGTCGTTCATTCCCTGCCACGCTACCACAAATTAGTTCATAAACCTGACGTGCTCGGTGTAGAAGGGCCCTCAACGGACCAGATTAACTTGTTGTTGGGTTATTTCCATCGAAACTTTAAGGACATTGCCCTAAACGCCTCGCTTATCCAAAGGTTGTGCTAAACAAGGTGAGAATGTGTTTATTCACAAAGTTTGTAAACTTTTCCCCCGAAAAGGTTTCATGCTCCACGACGTAGCACGCATGAGTGCCACTCCAGGGCTTTGTAGTATGTCTCCGTTGCCAGATATCAGCTGAAACGACATCCGTTAGGATGGAAATGCATGACAACATGGAATTTGAATAGAGTTTTTTACCCCGTCCAATGTCGTTCTTTCCCTGCCACGCTACCACAAATTAGTTCCTAAACCTGACGTGCTCGGTGTAGAAGGGCCCTCAACGGACCAGATTAACTTGTTGTTGGGTTATTTCCAACGAAACTTTAAGGACATTGCCTTAAAACGCATCGCTTATCCAAAGGTTGTGCCAAACAAGTTTAGAATGTGTTTATTCACAAAGTTGCCAGATATCAGTCGAAACGACATCCGTTAGGATGGAAATGCATGACAACATGGAATTTGAAGAGAGTTTTTTATCCCGTCCAATGTCGTTCTTTCCCTACCACGCTACCACAAATTAGTTCCTAAACCTGACATGCTCGGTATAGAAGTGCCCACAACGGACCAGATTAACTTGTTGTTGGGTTATTTCCAACGAAACTTTAAGGACATTGCCTTAAAACGCATCGCTTATCCAAAGGTTGTGCCAAACAAGTTTAGAATGTGTTTATTCACAAAGTTTTTAAACTTTTCCCCTGAAAAGGTTTCATGCTCCACGACGTAGCACGCATGAGTGCCACTCCAGGGCTTTGTAGTATGTCTCCGTTGCCAGATATCAGTCGAAACGACATCCGTTAGGATGGAAATGCATGACAACATGGAATTTGAAGAGAGTTTTTTATCCCGTCCAATGTCGTTCTTTCCCAACCACGCTACCACAAATTAGTTCCTAAACCTGACATGCTCGGTGTAGAAGGGACCTCAACGGACCAGATTAACTTGTTGTTGGGTTATTTCCATCGAAATTTTAAGGACATTGCCTTAAAACGCATCGCTTATCCAAAGGTTGTGCCAAACAAGGTGAGGAATGTGTTTTTTTACAAGGTTTCTAAACTTTTCCCCTGAAAAGGTTTCATGCTCCACGACGTAGCACGCATGAGTGCCACTCCAAGGCTTTGTAGAATGCCTCAGTTGCCAGATATCAGTCGAAACGACATCCGTTAGGATGGAAATGCATGACAACATGGAATTTGAAGAGACTTTTTTAGCCCGTCCAATGTCATTCTTGCCCTGTCACGCTACAACAAATTAGTTCCTAAACCTGACATGCTCGGTGCAGAAGGGCCCTCAACGGACCAGACTAACTTCTTGTGGGGTTATTTCCATCGAAACTTTAAGCCCATTGTGCTAAACGTCACGCTTATCCAAAGGTTGTGCCAAACAAGGTGAGGATTGTGTTTATTCACAAAGTTTCTAAACTTTTCCCCTGAAAAGGTTTCATGCTCCACGACGTAGCACGCATGAGTGCCACTCCAGGGCTTTGTAGAATGTCTCCGTTGCCAGATATCAGTCGAAACGACATCCGTTAGGATGGAATTGCATGACAACATGGAATTTGAAGAGAGTTTCTTAGCCCGTCCAATGTCATTCTTTCCCTGCCACGCTACCACAAATTAGTTCCTAAACCTGACGTGCTCGGTGTAGAAGGACCCTCAACGGACCAGATTAACTTGTTGTTTGGTTATTTCCATCGAAACTTTAAGGACATTGCCCCTAAACGCCTCGCTTATCCAAAGGTTGTGCCAAACAAGGTGAGGAATGTGTTTATTCACAAAGTTTCTAAACTTTTCCCCTGAAAATGTTGCATGCTCCATGACGTAGCACGCATGAGTGCCACTCCAGGGCTTTGTAGAATGTCTCCATTGCCAGATATCAGTCGAAACGACATCCGTTAGGATGGAAATGCATGACAACATGGAATTTGAAGAGAGTTTTTTAGCCCGTCCAAAGTCGTTCTTTCCCTGCCACGCTACCACAAATTAGTTCCTAAACCTGACGTGCTCAGTGTAGAAGGGCTCTCAACGGACCAGATTAACTTGTTGTTGGGTTATTTCCATCGAAACTTTAAGGACCTTGCCTTAAAACGCATCGCTTATCCAAAGGTTGTGCCAAACAAGGTGAGGAATGTGTTTATTCACAAAGTTTTTAAACTTTTCCCCTAAAAACGGTTCATGCTCCACAACGTAGAACACATGAGTGCCACTCCAGGACTTTGTAGAATGTCTCCGTTGCCAGATATCAGTCGAAACGACATCCGTTCGGATGGAATTGCATGACAACATGGAATTTGAAGAGAGTTTTTTAGCCCGTCCAATGTCGTTCTTTCCCTGCCACGCTACCACAAATTAGTTCCTAAACCTGACGTGCTCGGTGTAGAAGGGCCCTCAACGGACCAGATTAACTTGTTGTTGGGTTATTTCCATCGAAACTTTAAGGACATTGCCCTAAACGCCTCGCTTATCCAAAGGTTGTGCGAAACAAGGTGAGGAATGTGTTTATTCAGAAAGTTTCTAAACTTTTCCCCTGAAAATGTTGCATGCTCCATGACGTAGCACGCATGAGTGCCACTCCAGGGCTTTGTAGAATGTCTCCATTGCCAGATATCAGTCGAAACGACATCCGTTAGGATGGAAATGCATGACAACATGGAATTTGAAGAGAGTTTTTTAGCCCGTCCAATGTCGTTCTTTCCCTGCCACGCTACCACAAATTAGTTCCTAAACCTGACGTGCTCGGTGTAGAAGGGCCCTCAACGGACCAGATTAACTTGTTGTGGGGTTATTTCCATCGAAACTTTAAGGACATAGCCCTAAACGCCTCGCTTATCCGAAGGTTGTGCCAAACGAGGTGAGGAATGTGTTTATTCACAAAGTTTCTAAACTTTTCCCCTGAAAATGATGCATGCTCCATGACATAGCACCCATGAGTGCCACTCCAGGGCTTTGTAGAATGTCTCCGTTGCCAGATATCAGTCGAAACGACATCCGTTAGGATGGAAATGCATGACAACATGGAATTTGAAGAGAGTTTTTTAGCCCGTCCAATGTCGTTCTTTCCCTGCCACGCTACCAGAAATTAGTTCCTAAACCTGACGTGCTCGGTGTAGAAGGGCCCTCAATGGACCAGATTTACTTGTTGTTGGGTTATTTCCATCGAAACTTTAAGGACATTGCCTTAAAACGCATCGCTTATCCAAAGGTTGTGCCAAACAAGGTGAGAATGCGTTTATTCACAAAGTTTTTAAACTTTTCCCCTGTAAAGGTTTCATGCTCCACGACGTAGCACGCATGAGTGCCACTCCAGGGCTTTGTAGAATGTCTCCGTTGCCAGATATCAGTCGAAACGACATCCGTTA
>BDMV01000007.1:14549013-14575063 GCA_008326285.1 Oryza officinalis
GTAGAAGGGCCCTCAACGGACCAGATTAACTTGTTGTGGGGTTATTTCCATCAAAACTTTAAGAACATTGCCCTAAAACGCATCGTTTGTCCAAGGTTGTGCCAAACAAGGTGAGGAATGTGTTTATGCGCCTAGTTTCTATACTTTTCCCCTGAAAAGTTTTCATGCTCCACGACGTAGCACGCATGAGTGCCACTCCAGGACTTTGTGGAATGTCTCCGTTGCCAGATATCAGTCGAAACGACATCCGTAAGGATGGAAATGCATGACAACATGGAATTTGAAGAGAGATTTTAGCCCGTCCAATGTCGTTCTTTCCCTGCCACGCTACCACAAATTAGTTTCTAAACCTGACGTGCTCGGTGCAGAAGGGCCCTCAACGGACCAGATTAACTTGTTGTGGGGTTATTTCCATCGAAACTTTAAGAACATTACCCTAAAACGCATCGTTTGTCCAAGGTTGTGCCAAACAAGGTGAGGAATGTGTTTATTCGCCTAGTTTCTAAACTTTTCCCCTGAAAAGGTTTCATGCTCCACGACGTAGCATGCATGAGTGCCACTCCAGGGATTGGCAGAATGTCTCCGTTGCCAGATATCAGTCGAAATGACATCCGTTAGGATGGAAATGCATGACAACGTGGAATTTGAAGATAGATTTTTAGCCCGTCCAATGTCGTTCTTTCCCTGCCACGCTACCACAAATTAGTTCCTAAATCTGACGTGCTTGGTGTAGAAGGGCCCTCAACAGACCAGATTAACTTGTTGTGGGGTTATTTCCATCGAAACTTTAAGGACATTGCCCTAAACGCATCGCTTATCCAAAGGTTGTGCCAAACAAGCTGAGGAATGTGTTTATTCACAAAGTTTCTAAACTTTTCCCCTGAAAAGGTTGCATGCTCCACGACGTAGCACGCTTGTGTGCCACTCCAGGGCCTTGCAGAATGTCTCCGTTGCCAGATATCAGTCGAAACGACATCCGTTAGGATGGAAATGCATGACAACATGGAATTTGAAGAGAGTTTTTTAGTCCGTCCAATGTCGTTCTTTCCCTGCCACGCTACCACAAATTAGTTTCTAAACCTGATGTGCTTGGTGTAGAAGGGCCCTCAACGGACCAGATTAACTTGTTGTGGGGTTATTTCCATCGAAACTTTAACGGCATTGCCCTAAACGCCTCGCTTATTCAAAGGTTGTGCCAAACAAGGTGAGGAATGTGTTTATTTACAAGGTTTCTAAACTTTTCCCCTGAAAAGGTTTCATGCTCCACGACGTAGCTCGCATGAGTGCCACTCCAGGGCTATGTAGAATGTGTCCGTTGCCAGATATCAGTCGAAACGACATCCGTTAGGATGGAAATGCATGACAATATGGAATTTGAAGACAGTTTTTTAGCCCGTCCAATGTCATTCTTGCCCTGCCACGCTACCACAAATTAGTTCCTAAACCTGACGTGCTCGGTGCAGAAGGGCCCTCAATGGACCAGATTAACTTGTTGTGGGGTTATTTCTATCGAAACTTTAAGAACATTGCCCAAAAACGCATCGCTTCTCCAAGGTTGTGCCAGACAAGGTGAGGAATGTGTTTATGCGCCAAGTTTCTAAACTTTTCCCCTGAAAAGGTTTCATGCTCCACGACGTAGCACGCATGAGTGCCACTCCAGCTCTTTGTGGAATGTCTCCCTTGCCAGATATCAGTCGAAACGACATTCGTTACGATGGAAATGCATGACAACATGGAATTTGAAGAGAGTTCTTTGTCCCGTCCAATGTCGTTCTTTCCATGCCACGCTACCACAAATTAGTTCCTAAACCTGACGTGCTCGGTGTAGAAGGGCCCTCAACGGACCAGATTAACTTCTTCTGGGGTTATTTCCATCGAAACTTTAAGTACATTGCCCTAAACGCCTCGCTTATCCAAAGGTTGTGCCAAACAAGGTGAGGAATGTGTTTATTCACAAAGTTTCAAAACTTTTCCCCTGAAAATGTTGCATGCTCCATGTCGTAGCATGCATGAGTGCCACTCAAGGGCTTTGTGGAATGTCTCCGTTGCCAGATATCAGTCGAAACGACATCCGTTAGGATGGAACTGCATGACATCATGGAATTTAAAGAGAGTTTTTTAGCCCGTCCAATGTCGTTCTTTCCCTGCCACGCTACCACAAATTAGTTCCTCAACCTGACGTGCTCATCGTAGAAGGGCCCTCAACGGACCAGATTAACTTGTTGTGGGGTTATTTCCATCGAAACTTTAAGGACATTGCCCTAAAACGCATCGTTTGTCCAAGGTTGTGCCAAACAAGGTGAGGAATGTGTTTATGCGCCTAGTTTCTATACTTTTCCCCTGAAAAGTTTTCATGCTCCACGACGTAGCACGCATGAGTGCCACTCCAGGACTTTGTGGAATGTCTCCGTTGCCAGATATCAGTCGAAACGACATCCGTAAGGATGGAAATGCATGACAACATGGAATTTGAAGAGAGTTTTTTAGTCCGTCCAATGTCGTTCTTTCCCTGCCACGCTACCACAAATTAGTTTCTAAACCTGAAGTGCTTGGTGTAGAAGGGCCCTCAACGGACCAGATTAACTTGTTGTGGGGTTATTTCCATCGAAACTTTAACGGCATTGCCCTAAACGCCTCGCTTATTCAAAGGTTGTGCCAAACAAGGTGAGGAATGTGTTTATTTACAAGGTTTCTAAACTTTTCCCCTGAAAAGGTTTCATGCTCCACGACGTAGCTCGCATGAGTGCCACTCCAGGGCTATGTAGAATGTGTCCGTTGCCAGATATCAGTCGAAACGACATCCGTTAGGATGGAAATGCATGACAATATGGAATTTGAAGACAGTTTTTTAGCCCGTCCAATGTCATTCTTGCCCTGCCACGCTACCACAAATTAGTTCCTAAACCTGACGTGCTCGGTGCAGAAGGGCCCTCAATGGACCAGATTAACTTGTTGTGGGGTTATTTCTATCGAAACTTTAAGAACATTGCCCAAAAACGCATCGCTTCTCCAAGGTTGTGCCAGACAAGGTGAGGAATGTGTTTATGCGCCAAGTTTCTAAACTTTTCCCCTGAAAAGGTTTCATGCTCCACGACGTAGCACGCATGAGTGCCACTCCAGCTCTTTGTGGAATGTCTCCCTTGCCAGATATCAGTCGAAACGACATTCGTTACGATGGAAATGCATGACAACATGGAATTTGAAGAGAGTTCTTTGTCCCGTCCAATGTCGTTCTTTCCATGCCACGCTACCACAAATTAGTTCCTAAACCTGACGTGCTCGGTGTAGAAGGGCCCTCAACGGACCAGATTAACTTCTTCTGGGGTTATTTCCATCGAAACTTTAAGTACATTGCCCTAAACGCCTCGCTTATCCAAAGGTTGTGCCAAACAAGGTGAGGAATGTGTTTATTCACAAAGTTTCAAAACTTTTCCCCTGAAAATGTTGCATGCTCCATGTCGTAGCATGCATGAGTGCCACTCAAGGGCTTTGTGGAATGTCTCCGTTGCCAGATATCAGTCGAAACGACATCCGTTAGGATGGAACTGCATGACATCATGGAATTTAAAGAGAGTTTTTTAGCCCGTCCAATGTCGTTCTTTCCCTGCCACGCTACCACAAATTAGTTCCTCAACCTGACGTGCTCATCGTAGAAGGGCCCTCAACGGACCAGATTAACTTGTTGTGGGGTTATTTCCATCGAAACTTTAAGGACATTGCCCTAAAACGCATCGTTTGTCCAAGGTTGTGCCAAACAAGGTGAGGAATGTGTTTATGCGCCTAGTTTCTATACTTTTCCCCTGAAAAGTTTTCATGCTCCACGACGTAGCACGCATGAGTGCCACTCCAGGACTTTGTGGAATGTCTCCGTTGCCAGATATCAGTCGAAACGACATCCGTAAGGATGGAAATGCATGACAACATGGAATTTGAAGAGAGTTTTTTAGTCCGTCCAATGTCGTTCTTTCCCTGCCACGCTACCACAAATTAGTTTCTAAACCTGACGTGCTCGGTGCAGAAGGGCCCTCAACGGACCAGATTAACTTGTTGTGAGGTCATTTCCATCGAAACTTTAAGAACATTGCCCTAAAACGCATCGCTTGTCCAAGGTTGTGCCAAACAAGGTGAGGAATGTGTTTATTCGCCTAGTTTCTAAACTTTTCCCCTGAAAAGGTTTCATGCTCCACGACGTAGCACGCATGAGTGCCACTCCAGGGCTTGGCAGAATGTCTCCGTTGCCAGATATCAGTCGAAACGACATCCGTTAGGATGGAAATGCATGACAACGTGGAATTTGAAGATAGATTTTTAGCCCGTCCAATGTCGTTCTTTCCCTGCCACGCTACCACAAATTAGTTCCTAAATCTGACGTGCTTGGTGTAGAAGGGCCCTCAACAGACCAGATTAACTTGTTGTGGGGTTATTTCCATCGAAACTTTAAGGACATTGCCCTAAATGCATCGCTTATCCAAAGGTTGTGCCAAACAAGCTGAGGAATATGTTTATTCACAAAGTTTCTAAACTTTTCCCCTGAAAAGGTTGCATGCTCCACGACGTAGCACGCATGTGTGCCACTCCAGGGCCTTGCAGAATGTCTCCGTTGCCAGATATCAGTCGAAACAACATCCGTTAGGATGGAAATGCATGACAACATGGAATTTGAAGAGAGTTTTTTAGCCCGTCCAATGTCGTTCTTTCCCTGCCACGCTTCCACAAATTAGTTTCTAAACCTGAAGTGCTTGGTGTAGAAGGGCCCTCAACGGACCAGATTAACTTGTTGTGGGGTTATTTCCATCGAAACTTTAACGACATTGCCCTAAACGCCTCGCTTATTCAAAGGTTGTGCCAAACAAGGTGAGGAATGTGTTTATTTACAAGGTTTCTAAACTTTTCCCCTGAAAAGGTTTCATGCTCCACGACGTAGCACGCATGAGTGCCACTCCAGGGCTTTGTAGAATGTGTCCGTTGCCAGATATCAGTTGAAACGACATCCGTTAGGATGGAAATGCATGACAACATGGAATTTGAAGAGAGTTTTTTAGCCCGTCCAATGTCATTCTTGCCCTGCCACGCTACCACAAATTAGTTCCTAAACCTGACGTGCTCGGTGCAGAAGGGCCCTCAACGGACCAGATTAACTTGTTGTGGGGTTATTTCCATCAAAACTTTAAGAACATTGCCCTAAAACGCATCGCTTGTCCAAGGTTGTGCCAAACAAGGTGAGGAATATGTTTATTCGCCTAGTTTCTAAACTTTTCCCCTGAAAAGGTTTCATGCTCCACGACGTAGCACGCATGAGTGCCACTCCAGGGCTTTGTAGAATGTCTCCGTTGCCAGATATTAGTCGAAACGACATCCGTTAGGATGGAAATGCATGACAACATGGAATTTGAAAAGAGTTTTTTAGCCCGTCCAATGTCGTTCTTTCCCTGCCACGCTACCACAAATTAGTTTCTAAACCTGACGTGCTTGGTGTAGAAGGGCCCTCAACGGACTAGATTAACTTGTTGTGGGGTTATTTCCATCGAAACTTTACGTACATTGCCCTACACGCCACACTTATCCAACGGTTGTGCCAAACAAGGTGAGGAATGTGTTTATTCCCAAAGATTCAAAACTTTTCCCCTGAAAATGTTGCATGCTCCACGACGTAGCACGCATGAGTGCCACTGCAAGGCTTTGTGGAATGTCTCCGTTGCCAGATATCAGTCGAAACGACATCCGTTAGGATGGAAATGCACGACAACATGCAATTTGAAGAGAGTATTTGCGCCCGTCCAATGTCGTTCTTTCCCTGCCACGCTACCACAAATTAATTCCTAAACCTGACGTGCTTGGTGTACAAGGGCCCTCAACGGACCAGATTAACTTGTTGTGGGGTTATTTCCAACGAAACTTTAAGGACATTGCCCTAAACGCCTCGCTTATCCAAAGGTTGTGCCAAACAAGGTGAGGAATGTGTTTATTCACAAAGTTTCTAAACTTTTCCCCTGAAAAGATTTCATGCTCCACGACGTAGCACACATGAGTGCCACTCCAAGGCTTTGTAGAATGTCTCCGTTGCCAGATATCAGTCGAAACGACATTCATTAGCATGGAAATGCATGACAACATGGAATTTGAAGAGAGTATTTTTGCCCATCCAATGTCGTTCTTTCCCTTCCACGCTACCACAAATTAGTTCGTAAACATGACGTGCTTGGTGTAGAAGGGCCCTCAACGGACCAGATTAACTTGTTGTGGGGTTATTTCCATCGAAACTTTAAGGACATTGCCCTAAACGCCTTGCTTATCCAAAGGTTGCGCCAAACAAGGTGAGGAATGTGTTTATTCACAAAGTTTCTTAACTTTTCCCCCGAAAAGGTTTCATGCTCCACGACGTAGCACGCATGAGTGCCACTCCAGGGTTTGTAGAATGTCTCCGTTGCCAGATATCAGTCGAAACGACATCCGTTAGGATGGAAATGCATAACAACATGGAATTTGAAGAGAGTTTTTTAGCCCGTCCAATTTCATTCTTGCCCTAGCACGCTACCACAAATTAGTTCCTAAACCTGACGTGCTCGGTGCAGAAGGGCCCTCAACGGACCAGATTAACTTGTTGTGGGGTTATTTCCATCAAAACTTTAAGAACATTGCCCTAAAACGCATCGCTTGTCCAAGGTGGTGCCAAACAAGGTGAGGAATATGTTTATTCGCCTAGTTTCTAAACTTTTCCCCTGAAAAGGTTTCATGCTCCACGACGTAGCACGCATGAGTGCCACTCCAGGGCTTTGTAGAATGTCTCCGTTGCCAGATATTAGTCGAAACGACATCCGTTAGGATGGAAATGCATGACAACATGGAATTTGAAAAGAGTTTTTTAGCCCGTCCAATGTCGTTCTTTCCCTGCCACGCTACCACAAATTAGTTTCTAAACCTGACGTGCTTGGTGTAGAAGGGCCCTCAACGGACTAGATTAACTTGTTGTGGGGTTATTTCCATCGAAACTTTACGTACATTGCCCTACACGCCACACTTATCCAACGGTTGTGCCAAACAAGGTGAGGAATGTGTTTATTCCCAAAGATTCAAAACTTTTCCCCTGAAAATGTTGCATGCTCCACGACGTAGCACGCATGAGTGCCACTGCAAGGCTTTGTGGAATGTCTCCGTTGCCAGATATCAGTCGAAACGACATCCGTTAGGATGGAAATGCATGACAACATGGAATTTGAAGAGAGATTTTTAGCCCGTCCAATGTCGTTCTTTCCCTGCCACGCTACCACAAATTAGTTCCTAAACCTGACGTGCTCGGTGTAGAAGGGCCCTCAACGGACCAGATTAACTTGTTGTGGGGTTATTTCCATCAAAACTTTAAGAACATTGCCCTAAAACGCATCGCTTGTCCAAGGTTGTGCCAAACAAGGTGAGGAATATGTTTATTCGCCTAGTTTCTAAACTTTTCCCCTGAAAAGGTTTCATGCTCCACGACGTAGCACGCATGAGTGCCACTCCAGGGCTTTGTAGAATGTCTCCGTTGCCAGATATTAGTCGAAACGACATCCGTTAGGATGGAAATGCATGACAACATGGAATTTGAAAAGAGTTTTTTAGCCCGTCCAATGTCGTTCTTTCCCTGCCACGCTACCACAAATTAGTTTCTAAACCTGACGTGCTTGGTGTAGAAGGGCCCTCAACGGACTAGATTAACTTGTTGTGGGGTTATTTCCATCGAAACTTTACGTACATTGCCCTACACGCCACACTTATCCAACGGTTGTGCCAAACAAGGTGAGGAATGTGTTTATTCCCAAAGATTCAAAACTTTTCCCCTGAAAATGTTGCATGCTCCACGACGTAGCACGCATGAGTGCCACTGCAAGGCTTTGTGGAATGTCTCCGTTGCCAGATATCAGTCGAAACGACATCCGTTAGGATGGAAATGCACGACAACATGCAATTTGAAGAGAGTATTTGCGCCCGTCCAATGTCGTTCTTTCCCTGCCACGCTACCACAAATTAGTTCCTAAACCTGACGTGCTTGGTGTACAAGGGCCCTCAACGGACCAGATTAACTTGTTGTGGGGTTATTTCCAACGAAACTTTAAGGACATTGCCCTAAACGCCTCGCTTATCCAAAGGTTGTGCCAAACAAGGTGAGGAATGTGTTTATTCACAAAGTTTCTAAACTTTTCCCCTGAAAAGATTTCATGCTCCACGACGTAGCACACATGAGTGCCACTCCAAGGTTTTGTAGAATGTCTCCGTTGCCAGATATCAGTCGAAACGACATTCATTAGGATGGAAATGCATGACAACATCGAATTTGAAGAGAGTATTTTCGCCCATCCAATGTCGTTCTTTCCCTTCCACGCTACCACAAATTAGTTCGTAAACATGACGTGCTCGGTGTAGAAGGGCCCTCAACGGACCAGATTAACTTGTTGTGGGGTTATTTCCATCTAAACTTTAAGAACATTGCCCTAAAACGCATCACTTGTCCAAGGTTGTGCCAAACAAGGTGAGGAATGTGTTTATTCACAAAGTTTCTAAACTTTTCCCCTGAAAAGGTTTCATGCTCCATGACGTAGCACGCATGATTGCCACTCCAGGGCTTTGTAGAATGTCTTCGTTGCCAGATATCAGTTGAAACGACATTCGTTAGGATGGAAATGCATGACAACATGGAATTTGAAGAGAGTATTTTCGCCCGTCCAATGTCGTTCTTGCCCTGCCACGCTACCACAAATTAGTTCCTAAACCTGACGTGCTCGGTGCAGAAGGGCCCTCAACGGACCAAATTAACTTGTTGTGGGGTTATTTCCATCAAAACTTTAAGAACATTGCCCTAAAACGCATCGCTTGTCCAAGGTTGTGCCAAACAAGGTGAGGAATGTGTTTATTCGCCTAGTTTCTAAACTTTTCCCCTGAAAAGGTTTCATGCTGCACGACGTAGCACGCATGAGTGCCACTCCAGGGCTTTGTAGAATGTCTCCGTTGCCAGATATTAGTCGAAACGACATCTGTTAGGATGGAAATGCATGACAACATGGAATTTGAAGAGAGTTTTTAGCCCGTCCAATGTCGTTCTTTCCCTGCCACGCTACCACAAATTAGTTTCTAAACCTGACGTGCTTGGTGTAGAAGGGCCCTCAATGGACTAGATTAACTTGTTGTGGGGTTATTTCCATCGAAACTTTAAGTACATTGCCCTACACGCCACACTTATCGAACGGTTGTGCCAAACAAGGTGAGGAATGTGTTTATTCCCAAAGATTCAAAACTTTTCCCCTGAAAATGTTGCATGCTCCACGACGTAGCACGCATGAGTGCCACTCCAAGGCTTTGTGGAATGTCTCCGTTGCCAGATATCAGTCGAAACGACATCCGTTAGGATGGAAATGCATGACAACATGCATTTTGAAGAGAGTATTTGCGCCCGTCCAATGTCGTTCTTTCCCTGCCACGCTACCACAAATTAGTTCTTAAACCTGACGTGCATGGTGTACAAAGGCCCTCAACGGACCAGATTAACTTGTTGTGGGGTTATTTCCATTGAAACTTTAAGGACATTGCCCTAAACGCCTCGCTTATCCAAAGGTTGTGCCAAACAAGGTGAGGAATGTGTTTATTCACAAAGTTTCTAAACTTTTCCCCTGAAAAGGTTTCATGTTCCACGACGTAGCACGCATGATTGCCACTCCAGGGCTTTGTAGAATGTCTCCGTTGCCAGATATCAGTCGAAACGACATTCGTTAGGATGGAAATGCATGACAACATGGAATTTGAAGAGAGTATTTTTTCCCGTCCAATGTCATTCTTTCCCTGCCACGCTACCACAAATTAGTTCCTAAACCTGATGTGCTTGGTGTAGAAGGGCCCTCAACGGACAAGATTAACTTGTTGTTGGGTTATTTCCATTGAAACGTTAGGGGCATTGCCTTAGAACGCATCGCTTATCCAAAGGTTGTGCCAAACAAGGTGAGGAATGTGTTTATTCACAAAGTTTCTATATTTTTCCCCTGAAAAGGTTGCATGCTCCACGATGTAGCACGCATGTGTGCCACTCCAGGGCCTTACAGAATGTCTCCGTTGCCAGATATCAGTCGAAACGACATCCGTTAGGATGGAAATGCATGACAACATGGAATTTGAAGAGAGTTTTTTAGCCCGTCCAATGTCGTTCTTTCCCTGCCACGCTACCACAAATTAGTTCCTAAACCTGACGTGCTAGGTGCAGAAGGGCCCTCAACGGACCAGATTAACTTGTTGTGGGGTTATTTCCATCGAAACTTTAAGAACATTGCCCTAAAACGCGTCGCTTGTCCAAGGTTGTGCCAAACAAGGTGAGGAATGTGTTTATTCGCCTAGTTTCTAAACTTTTCCCCTGAAAAGGTTTCATGCTCCATGACGTAGCACGCCTGAGTGCCACTCCAGGGCTTTGTAGAATGTGTCCGTTGCCAGATATCAGTCGAAATGACATCCGTTAGGATGGAAATGCATGACAACATGGAATTTGAAGAGAGATTTTTAGCCCGTCCAATGTTGTTCTTTCCCTGCAACACTACCACAAATTAGTTCCTAAACCTGACATGCTTGGTGTAGAAGGGCCCTCAACGAACCAGATTAAATTGTTGTGGGGTTATTTCCATCGAAATTTTAAGGACATTGCCCTAAACGCCTAGCTTATCCAAAGGTTGTGCCAAACAAGGTGAGGAGTGTGTTTATTTACAAGGTTTGTAAACTTTTCCCCTGAAAAGGTTTCATGCCCCACGACGTAGCACGCATGAGTGCCACTCCAAGGCTTTGTAGAATGTCTCCGTTGCCAGATATCAGTCGAAACGACATCCGTTAGGATGGAAATGCATGACAACATGGAATTTGAAGAGAGATTTTTAGCCCGTCCAATGTCGTTCTTTCCCTGCAACACTACCACAAATTAGTTCCTAAACCTGACGTGCTTGGTGTAGAAGGGCCCTCAACGGACCAGATTAACTTGTTGTGGGGTTATTTCCATCAAAACTTTAAGGACATTGCCCTAAACGCCTCGCTTATCCAAAGGTTGTGCCAAACAAGGTGAGGAATATGTTTATTCACAAAGTTTCTAAACTTTTCCCCTGAAAAGGTTTCATGCTCCACGACGTAGCACGCATGATTGCCACACCAGGGCTTTGTAGAATGTCTCCGTTGCCAGATATCAGTCGAAACGACATTCGTTAGGATGGAAATGCATGACAACATGGAATTTGAAGAGAGTATTTTTGCCCGTCCAATGTCGTTCTTTCCCTGCCACGCTACCACAAATTAGTTCCTAAACATGACGTGCTCGGTGTAGAAGGGCCCTCAACGGACCAGATTAACTTCTTGTGGGGTTATTTCTATCGCAACTTTAAGGACATTGCCCTAAACGTCACGCTTATCCAAAGGTTGTGCCAAACAAGGTGACGAATGTGTTTATTCACAAAGTTTTAAATCTTTTCCCCTGAAAATGTTGCATGCTCCATGACGTAGCACGCATGAGTGCCACTCCAGGGCTTTGTAGAATGTCTCCGTTGCCAGATATCAGTCGAAACGACATCCGTTAGGATGAAAATGCATGACAACATGGAATTTGAAGAGATTTTTTTGGCCCGTCCAATGTCTTTCTTGCCCTGCCATGCTACCAGAAATTAGTTCCTAAACCTAACGTGCTCGGTGCAGAAGGGCCCACAACGGACCAGATTAACTTGTTGTGGGATTATTTCCATCAAAACTTTAAGAACATTGCCCTAAAACGCATCGCTTGTCCAAGGTTGTGCCAAACAAGGTGAGGAATGTGTTTATTCGCCAAGTTTCTAAACTTTTCCCCCTGAAAAGGTTTCATGCTCCATGACGTAGCACGCATGAGTGCCATTCCAGGGCTTTGTAGAAAGTCTCCGTTGCCAGATATCAGTCGAAACGACATCCGTTAGGATGGAAATGCATGACAACATGGAATTTGAAGAGAGATTTTTAGCCCGTCCAATGTCGTTCTTTCCCTGGCACGCTACCACAAATTAGTTCCTAAACCTGACGTGCTTGGTGTAGAAGGGCCCTCAACGGACCAGATTAACTTGTTGTGGGGTTATTTCCATCGAAACTTTAAGGACATTGCCCTAAACGCCTCGCTTATCCAAAGGTTGTGCCAAACAAGGTGAGGAATGTGTTTATTCACAAAGTTTCTAAACTTTTCCCCTGAAAAGGTTTCATGCTCCACGACGTAGCACGCATGATTGCCACTCCAGGGCCTTGCAGAATGTCTCCGTTGCCAGATATCAGTCGAAACGACATTCGTTAGGATGGAAATGCATGACAACATGGAATTTGAAGAGAGTATTTTCGCCCAACCAATGTCGTTCTTTCCCTGCCACGCTACCACAAATTAGTTCCTAAACCTGACGTGCTCAATGTAGAAGGGCCCTCAACGGACCAGATTAACTTCTTGTGGGGTTATTTCCATCGAAACTTTAAGGACATTGCCCTAAACGCCACGCTTATCTAAAGGTTGTGCCAAACAAGGTGAGGAATGTGTTTATTCACAAAGTTTCTAAACTTTTCCCCTGAAAAGGTTTCATGCTCCACGACGTAGCACGCATGATTGCCACTCCAGGGCTTTGGAGAATGTCTCCGTTGCCAGATATCAGTCGAAACGACATCCGTTAGGATGAAAATGGATGACAACATGGAATTTGAAGAGAGATTTTTAGCCCGTCCAATGTCGTTCTTTCCCTGCCACGCTACCACAAATTAGTTCCAAACATGACGTGCTCGGTGTAGAAGGGCCCTCAACGGACCAGATTAACTTGTTGTGGGGTTATTTCCATCGAAACTTTAAGGACATTGCCCTAAACGCCTCGCTTATCCAAAAGTTGTGCCAAACAAGGTGAGGAATATGTTTATTCACAAAGTTTCTAAACTTTTCCCCTGAAAAGGTTTCAAGCTCCACGACGTAGCACGCATGATTGCCACTCCAGGGCTTTGTAGAATGTCTCCGTTGCCAGATATCAGTCGAAACGACATTCGTTAGGATGGAAATGCATGACAACATGGAATTTGAAGAGAGTATTTTTGCCCGTCCAATGTCGTCTTTCCTTGCCACGCTACCACAAATTAGTTCCTAAACCTGACGTGCTCGGTGTAGAAGGGCCCTCAACGGACCAGATTAACTTCTTGTGGGGTTATTTCCATCGAAACTTTAAGGACATTGCCCTAAACGCCACGCTTATCCAATGTTTGTGCCAAACAAGGTGAGGATTGTGTTTATTCACAAAGTTTCAAAATTTTTCCCCTAAAAATGTTGCATGCTCCATGACGTAGCACGCATGAGTGCCACTCCAGGGCTTTGGAGAATGTCTCCGTTGCCAGATATCAGTCGAAACGACATCCGTTAGGATGGAAATGCATGACAACATGGAATTTGAAGAGAGTTTTTTAGCCCGTCCAATGTCGTTCTTTCCCTGTCACGCTACCACAAATTAGTTCCTAAACCTGACGTGCTCGGTGTAGAAGGGCCCTCAACGGACCAGATTAACTTCTTGTGGGGTTATTTCCATCGAAACTTTAAGGACATTGCCCTAAACGTCACGCTTATCCAAAGGTTGTGCCAAACAAGGTGAGGAATGTGTTTATTCACAAAGTTTCAAATCTTTTCCCCTGAAAATGTGTCGCGCCCTAAAAATGACCTTAAAATTTCACCGTCTAAATTATTTCTAGAAATTGTTAAAATCTAATTTAGCCTTCAACAATTAAAAATCCTCAAGATTCAACTCGAACCGGCGTGTGGGAATTTTTTTTGAATTCCTCAGGCTTCAAAATATTTAAATAATTTTTACTTGAATTTTCAGAGCACCGTAAATATTTTTAATGCAACAAAAACATTTCTCAGATTTTCTAAAAAAGAAAAAGAAATTGAAATCCCTTCCTTGGCTCTGGGCCAAATCCGGCCCAATTCCTCTCTCTCTCCCCGCCGGCCCAACCCGAGCCAGCAGCCCCTCTTCTTTCCTGGTGAAGTCTGTTTATCCCCCCCCTTAATCCAGCCCAAAAAAGAAAAAAAAAGGAAAAGTCTGATTCACCTCCCTCGCTACAGTAGCTTCTTCAACCTCCTGACCGTTCCTTTCTCTCTCTCCCACGAACAGTTGCACGCAGCCACCGTTTGATCTCCCTCCCCGATCGATTCCCCTCCGAAATAACTGCGAAAATGGATTCCTCACCTCCTCCTCATCATTTCCCCCAACAAATCCCGCTCGATTCGGCATTATTTTGTGGTGGATTTTGAAGGTTCTCATCAATGGTGAGCTCCACCATGGCCGGCGTCGATTCCTCTCCCTGGCGCCCGTCTCCCTTCCCTCCGGCCTATAAAAGGCAGCCCTCGACCTCCTCCTTCCTCCCCACACGCCGCCACCCTCGTCTCCCGCTCTCCTGAGCCACCGCGCCGCTGTTGTCTTGCGCAGTTGCCATCGCAACTCCGGCCGCCACTGTTCCTCACCGCCAAACTCGTCGTCGACGTCCCCTCGCCGTTCCCGCAGCTCCGGTGAGCCTTGCCGCCGCCCTCACTGCCATCTCTCTCCCTCCCTACTCCTTCTCTTTCTCTGTCTCCTTCTTCCTCCTCACTGTCTCCCTCTCTCTGTCTCTTCTGTTCTCTCTGTAAAAAAAAAAGAGAGGAAAAAAATATTAATTAGCAAATTTGTAATATGCCATTCAAACAACACTTAAAATTCAAATTGTCGTATCTCGACTATTTGAACTCGGAATCGACCCGTTCAAATTGCTAATTTTTCCTTAAACAGTAATGAACCTATTTTTATGCTTTGTTTATGCATCTTATATGGTTTTTATTTATTTTTGGCCATTTTCCTTTGCGTATGTCGTGTCGACGCTGCAGATCCGGAAGAGCCGCTTTTTCTCGAGGTTGACGCGGAAGACTTTGGTAGCGAGCAAGGCAAGTCATGTCATTTTGATCATATTGCTATCCCAGTTTACAAAATTATGTTTATTTAAATTATTGCATTTCGCTTTATAAAATTCCCGCGATTATTACTGTTTTATTTAGCCTTACCGATTTCCCTTGTTACGACCTTATTATTTGTATTATTATGATCCTTGATAACCCTAGGAAAAATAAAACTAGTGAGGACTTTATTTCTGTGGTGCTTACTAGAAACTTTAGGAATATGCTTAGCCTTGCTTACATAGAAACAATTAGAGTTAATTTTTAATAATTAGAATTGTGAATAATTTATAAATAATGGTAATTTTGGTTTAATGGCTGTTTAGCCATGAAGTGATGTTTTCCCTTCAAAATTTCCCCAAACTTGTTTTCGGCTGGGCTCGGGGTGCACGGTTTTGTTAGTCGCACCTCGGCCGTCATAAGGACCGTTCTTCGGGCCTCTGTTGCAAGGCATTTTCCGTACTACCACTTGTCTAATGGGTAAGGCTTAACTTGTCGTCTAGGACGGCCATGAGCAAAAAGACACGGATAGGGATGAATGAAGCCCTTGGTGGGGTCGACGTCTCTGGCAGTACGCCCGGGGGCATAGACTGTCCGCTTGACCCAGGGCGCCTGGCGGGGGAAGTCTATGTCGGTCTTTTTCGCTTAGGGCAATACTAGGCGGCAGGTTATGTCATGGCTTTCGTCCGTATGCCGTGGTGGCATGTGGCACGTCGCAACACGTGAGGAAGACATGTCTGGTGGGTAAAGATGTACACCTCTGATCAGAGTTTAATCTATTCGAATAGCCGCGCCCTCGGTTATGGGCAAGCTGAGCAATGTACCCAAGTTAGAATTTGATTCTGTTTAAAACTAAAATAACTGGAGTTAGTACTTGTTGACCTAGGATAAGGCAAGATCGCGTCGGTGCGCGGCTTGATGATAATTTTGACTAGAGATAGGTTCATGTTGGTTTAAAAATGCCTTTAAATATTTAAATGTTTTGAAATGCTGGTTTTATGCAAAATATCCCTATATATGAATCCTTTGTACTCCCTAGCATTATATTTGCATTTTTCCCGGCATGGCTTGCTGAGTACGGTGGTTGTACTCAGCCTTGCTCCTCTTTCCCCCTTCCTGCAGAGGAGTACTTTGAAGTCGAAGACTTTGGTGTCTAGCTCGTGCCTGACGTCGAAGTGCCTGTGGTGGTCCGTCGTAGCTGTCACCTTTTTATTCGTTTATCTTTCAGTGTTGGGCCTTTGGTCGCCCATGTAATAAAGTACTCTATCTACGCTTCCGCTTGTTTATTCTGATATTTATCAACTTTGTAATGTGTACCTTGCCTCTTGGGACAAGGAATTATGCACTCACAATCGGAATATAGAGTTCTATTTTCCGGGCGTGACAAGTTGGTATCAGAGCCTCCTTTGACCTTAGGACGAGCGAGACAAACCCTAGGAGATATTTTACCTAAATTTGTCCCTATTTACAAAAACTTGTATTCTGTCTTTACCTACTTACTCTTTTAAAATTTCCCACTAACGTTCGTTTTCAAAAATTTTGTAGATGGCCCTCACCCTGACCCGTCATTGATATGGACAAGTGGGTTTCGTTCTGGAGCTGCGTCACCTTTGCCTTGATCTCGGCTACTCCAACGAGGTGGAATACAGGGGAGTGAAGCTTCCTGCTACCGGCAACGATGACGCTCCCCGGGCAGAATGGGAGGTCACGGCCACCCTCCTTTCAAGCCACCCCAACCGCTCATCGATGACTGCCTCGGCTGGAGGAGACACGTTCGTGGAAGCCTGCCAGAACGCGGCCCTTCTCTTCATCGACATGCTGGGGATGACGTACCACAACGAGCTGCAGCACACCCCGTACCGCTACCACCCTCGCGGCATGGACCCGAACGACTACGCCAGCTTCAGGGGGACTCGCTTGGAGGACGACACCACCCTTCGTCACCTCGCACGGATGGTGGAGGCCTACGACACCGCTCGCGTCGACTTCCACAAGCTCGTGAAGCGCGGGTTGGTGGAGAACAACCTAAAGATCCTAAGTCTGCGCCAGGAGAACCTGAGTCTCAAGAAGGAGCTCGATGCCCTGGAGGAGGAGATGCGCCAACTCAAGCTCGCCCATGGCCAGGCCGCCTCTCCCAAGCCCCGTCGTGTCTGCCGCAGCTTGAAGATCACCGCCTGCAAGAGCACCACCAGGCCGACCCTCATCCGCAAGGCCCTGGCAGAAGGCAGGGTTCTGACTCCGAAGGCCCCTCGCAGCGACGCCTCTAGCAGCGGTAGCAATCCTTTGGCAGCAGACGAGTAGCTTCAGGGCGTGTGTTTTTCCTCGTTTGTCTTATGGCTCTTGTGGTGTGTGTGGGCGCAACCTATACCGGCTCGTTGTGGTATAGCTTCGCCCAAGAGTTAAAGACTTGAACTATCTCACCAACATCAGTATAATAAAAATCTAAATAAGTTGGGTTAATAGTTTGGCTCCTGCTTTTCTCTTCTGTCTCCTTACCCTTCTCTTGCTTGGTTCGGTTAGATGGTGAACACCAGAAGGACAATCACTAATGAGGACAGGGCAGAAGGCAGTGCACATAATCATGGGAATGCACCACCACCACCACCACCACCCCCACCTCATGACAACCCCCTTCTTACCCAGATCTTAGCCCAGCAAACCAACCTGATGGCTGCTCTACTCCAACATATCCAGAACCAGCCTGCTGGCGGCGCTCCACCTCCACCACCGCAGTCCAAGCTTGCAGAGTTCCTATGCGTTCGCCCACCCACCTTCTCCAGTACCTCCAACCCAGTCGATGCTATAGATTGGCTGCACACCATCAACAAGAAGCTTGACTTAATCCAGTGCACCGATGCAGAAAAAGTTGCTTTCGCCGCTCACCAACTCCAAGGACTCGCTTCTGAATGGTGGGATCAATTCCAAGCCACCCAACCTGCAGATCAGCCTATCACTTGGGGTTGTTTCAACATCGCCTTCAGAAGGTCTCATGTGCCAGCTGGTGTTATGGCTCTAAAGAAGCGAGAATTTCGGGATATGAAGCAAGGCAACCGCTCAGTGACAGAGTACCTGCAAGAATTCAACCGCCTCGCCAGATATGCTCCGGAGGAAGTACGCGAAGATGAGGACAAGTAGGAGAAGTTTCTCTCGGGACTCAACCCCGAGCTGTCGGTTCAACTAATCTCCAGCGACTATGTCGATTTTCAGCGTTTGGTGGACAAGTCTATCCACTAGGAAGCCAAGAACAAAGAACTCGATAGCCTCAAGCGTCGCATGGCTAACTTCAAGGCACAGCAGGGGCCAAGTCAGAAGCTCCGTTACACCGCTCCTCATCACGATGGATCTTCCTCCAACTCACAGTTCCGCTTAGCTCCCCATATGCAGTATGTCAATAGGCCTTCATTGCCACATCAAAATCAAGTGGTAAACTGTGCACCTCATCCCACTCCAACAGCAGCACCAGGTGGATCAGCCAGCAAAGATGGCAATGGAAAGATCCTTCTCTGCTTCAACTACCAAGAGCCGGGGCATTTTGCCAACAAATGTCCAAAGCCGAAGCGTTCGCAAGGTCAAACTCCAGTTCGCAACAACATGATCAGGGGACGTGTGAACCACGTCACTGCAGAGGAAGTGTAGGCAGCTCCCGAAGTTATCATTGGTACGTTTCTGGTTAATTCTGTTCATGCATCAGTTTTATTTGATTCTGGAGCCACACACTCATTCATATCAAGGAAATTTGTGGCGCAAAATAATTTGAGGGTAGAAAACCTTAGTAATGCTATGATAATTACTACCCCTGGTGGTCAAATGCCAGCTCAGCAATTTAGTCCATCCGTGTCCATAGAAATCCAAGGGATTCCTTTTCTGGCCAATCTCATTCTCCTGGAATCCAAAGATCTGGATGTTATCCTTGGAATGAACTTTCTTACTCGCCATCAAGTGGTATTGGACTGTGCCCGTAGAACCGTCACGTTGCACAATGGTCCAGATCAGCCAGTTATTGCCTATGCTCATCCCACCCTGACCGGTTCGCAAGTTCTGTATCAGGTCTGTATTGAAGAAATCCCGATAGTCAAAGAGTACGCAGATGTGTTTCCCGAAGACTTGCCAGGAATGCCTCCCAAAAGAGAGATCGAGTTTCGGATTGATCTGGTACCCGGTACCGCACCTATCTCCAAAAGACCGTATCGGATGGGTGCCAATGAATTGGCCGAAATGAAGAAATAGGTGGAAGAATTGAAGGAGAAGGGGTATATTCGTCCCAGCACATCTCCATGGGGAGCACCGGTAATCTTTGTTGAGAAGAAAGACAAAACCAAGCGGATGTGCGTCGATTATCGTGGCCTCAATGAAGTCACTATCAAGAACAAATATCCATTGCCTCAAATCGATGATTTGTTTGACCAATTAAAAGGAGCCGCTATATTCTCCAAGATTGATCTCCGATCCGGATATCACCAGCTACGAATCCGCGAAGAAGATATCCCCAAGACAGCCTTCACCACCAGATATGGTCTATATGAATGTACAGTAATGTCATTCGGATTGACCAATGCTCCTGCCTTTTTCATGAACCTGATGAACAAAGTATTCATGGAATATCTAGATAAGTTCGTGGTTGTCTTCATCAATGACATACTAATTTATTCCAAGACAAAAGAAGAGCATGAACAACACTTGCGTCTAACTCTGGAGAAACTCAGGGTGCATCAATTGTATGCCAAGTTCGGTAAATGTGAGTTTTGGTTGTCAGAAGTAAAGTTTTTAGGCCATGTCATATCTGCGCAAGGTGTGGCAGTGGACCCTAACACAGTTGAATCAGTCTCCAAGTGGAGTCAACCCAAGACAGTCACTCAAGTTCGCAGCTTCCTTGGATTGGCAGGGTATTACCGCCGGTTCATTGAAAACTTCTCGAAGATAGCTAGACCAATGACTCAGTTGTTGAAGAAGGAAGAAAAGTTCGTGTGGACCCCACACTGCGAGAAGGCATTTCAATTGCTCAAAAACAAATTGGTGCCCTCTCCGGTTTTGGTTCTGCCGGATATTAACAAAGATTTTCAAGTGTATTGTGATGCGTCCCGTCAAGGTTTGGGTTGTGTTCTAATGCAAGAAGGACATGTGGTGGCTTATGCATCCCGACAGTTACGTCCGCATGAAAACAACTACCCCACCCATGATCTCGAGTTGGCAGTCGTGGTGTATGCTTTGAAAATTTGGCGTCATTATCTCATTGGAAATCGCTGTGAACTATACACCGACCATAAGAGCTTGAAGTATATTTTCACTCAGCCGGATCTAAACCTTCGCCAAAGAAGATGGTTGGAATTAATCAAGGATTACGATGTGGGAATTCACTACCACCCTGGGAAAGCCAACGTTGTGGCTGATGCTTTGAGTAGAAAAAGCTACTGCAACGCAGCTCATCTCGATCAGTGTTCTTCTGTTCTTTGCAAGGAGATAGAATCTTTGAATCTTGGCATCGTCAATCGAGGTTTTCTGGCAACCCTGGAAGCTAAACCCTTGTTACTTGATCAAATTCGTGAAGCCCAAAAAGATGACACCGATATTAAAGAACTCAGGAAAAATATGAGGAGAGGAAAGGCAATTGGTTTTGTTGAGGACGAACATGGAGTAGTCTAGAATGGAGATCGTATTTGCATACCAAACATTCCAGAAATTAAGAAGTTAATCCTACAAGAAGCACATGAAAGTCAGTACTCCATCCACCCGGGCAGTACCAAGATGTAACTAGACTTGAAAGACAAGTATTGGTGGGTCAGCATGAAGCGTGAGATAGCTGAATTTGTGGCCTTGTGTGATGTGTGTCAACAAATCAAAGCAGAACACCAGAGACCAGCAGGATTGCTCCAACCGCTCCAGATTCCGGAATGGAAATGGGAGGAGATTGGAATGGATTTTATTACCGGTCTTCCTCGAACCCAATGTGGTTATGACTCAATTTGGGTAGTCGTCGATAGACTGACAAAAGTGGCACATTTCATTCCAGTCAAGACTACTTACTCAGGCAGCAAATTGGTAGAACTATATTTTGCTCGCATTGTTTGTCTGCATGGTGTTCCGAAGAAGATCGTGTCTGACCGAGGTAATCAGTTTACCTCCAAGTTTTGGCAGAAGTTGCAAGAGGAATTAGGAACACGGTTGAATTTCAGTACTGCTTATCACCCACAAACAGACGGTCAGACAGAACGAACCAATCAGATCCTTGAAGACATGCTTCGAGCTTGTGTCCTTGATTTTGGGAAAACTTGGGATAAGAGTCTCCCTTATGCAGAATTTTCATACAACAACAGCTATCAGTCCAGTCTACAAATGGCATCGTACGAAGCCTTGTATGGCCGAAAGTGTAGAACACCGCTCCTTTGGGATCAGACAGGAGAACGACAAGTTTTTGGAGCAGATATTCTTAGAGAAGCTGAGGAAAAAGTTAAGATCATCCAGAAAAACTTGAAAGTAGCTCAGTCTAGACAGAAGAGCTATGCAGACAACCGTCGCCGAGATCTTACTTTCGAAGCCGGTGATTATGTGTATTTACGAGTCACTCCGCTTAGAGGGGTCAGAAGGTTCAACACGAAAGGGAAACTTGCACCGAGATATGTTGGACCATACAAGATCTTGAGCAGAAGAGGAGAAGTTGCCTATTAGCTCGACTTGCCCGTTTCATTGGGAAGTGTCCACGATGTGTTCCATGTTTCCCAACTCAAGAAATGTCTTCGGGTGCCAACAGAACAAGCTGATCCTGCGCAGATCGAGATCCAAGAAGATTTAACCTATGTGGAGAAGCCAATCAAAATCTTGGACACCTCAGAAAGACATACACGCAGTCGAGTCATCCGTTTTTGCAAGGTTCAGTGGAGCAACCATTCCGAAGAAGAAGCCACCTGGGAGCGTGAAGACGAGTTGAAGTTAGCACATCCCCATCTCTTCAGTAGTGCTACCGAATCTCGGGGTCGAGATTCTCCGTAAGGGGGGTAGGTTTGTCGCGCCCTAAAAATCACCTTAAAATTTCACCGTCTAAATTATTTCTAGAAATTGTAAAAATCTAATTTAGCCTTCAACAATTAAAAATCCCCAAGATTCAACTCGAACCGGCGTGTGGGAATTTTTGTTGAATTCCTCATGCTTCAAAATAGTTAAACAATTTTTACTTGAATTTTCAAAGCACCGTAAATATTTTTAATGCAACAAAAACATTTCTCAGATTTTCTAAAAAAGAAAAAGAAATTGAAATCCCTTCCTTGGCTCTAGGCCAAATCCGGCCCAATTCCTCTCTCTCTCCCCGCCGGCCCAACCCGACCCAGCAGCCCCTCTTCTTTCCTGGTGAAGTCTGCTTATCCTCCCCCTTAATCCAGCCCAAAAAAGAAAAAAAAAGGAAAAGTCTGATTCGCCTCCCTCGCTACAGTAGCTTCTTCAACCTCCTGACCGTTCCTTTCTCTCTCTCCCACGAACAGTTGCACGCAGCCACCATTTGATCTCCCTCCCCGATCGATTCCCCTCCGAAATAACTGCGAAAATGGATTCCTCACCTCCTCCTCATCATTTCCCCCAACAAATCCCGCTCGATTCGGCATTATTTTGTGGTGGATTTTGAAGGTTCCCATCAATGGTGAGCTCCACCATGGCCGGGGTCGATTCCTCTCCCTGGCGCCCGTCTCCCTTCCCTCCGGCCTATAAAAGGCAGCCCTCGGCCTCCTCCTTCCTCCCCACACGCCGCCACCCTCCTCTCCCGCTCTCCTGAGCCGCCGCGCCGCTGTTGTCTTGCGCAGTTGCCGTCGCAACTCCGGCCGCCACTGTTCCTCGCCGCCAAACTCGTCGTCGACGTCCCCTCGCCGTTCCCGCAGCTCCGGTGAGCCTTGCCGCCGCCCTCACTGCCATCTCTCTCCCTCCCTACTCCTTCTCTTTCTCTGTCTCCTTCTTCCTCCTCACTGTCTCCCTCTCTCTGTCTCTTCTGTTCTCTCTGTAAAAAAAAAAGAGAGGAAAAAAAATATTAATTAGCAAATTTGTAATATGCCATTCAAACAACACTTAAAATTCAAATTGTCGTATCTCGACTATTTGAACTCGGAATCGACCCATTCAAATTGCTAATTTTTCCTTAAACAGTAATGAACCTATTTTTATGCTTTGTTTATGCATCTTATATGGTTTTTATTTATTTTTGGCCTTTTTCCTTTGCGTATGTCGTGTCGACGCTGCAGATCCGGAAGAGCCACTTTTTCTCGAGGTTGACGCGGAAGACTTTGGTAGCGAGCAAGGCAAGTCATGTCATTTTGATCATATTGCTATCCCAGTTTACAAAATTATGTTTATTTAAATTATTGCATTTCGCTTTATAAAATTCCCGCGATTATTACCGTTTTATTTAGCCTTACCGATTTCCCTTGTTACGACCTTATTATTTGTATTATTATGATCCTTGATAACCCTAGGAAAAATAAAACTAGTGAGGACTTTATTTATGTGGTGCTTACTAGAAACTTTAGGAATATGCTTAGCCTTGCTTACATAGAAACAATTAGAGTTAATTTTTAATAATTAGAATTGTGAATAATTTATAAATAATGGTAATTTTGGTTTAATGGCTGTTTAACCATGAAGTGATGTTTTCCCTTCAAAATTTCCCCAAACTTGTTTTCGGCTGGGCTCGGGGTGCACGGTTTTTTTAGTCGCACCTCGGCCGTCATAAGGACCGGTCTTCGGGCCTCTGTTGCAAGGCATATTCCGTACTACCACTTGTCTAATGGGTAAGGCTTAACTTGTCGTCTAGGACGGCCATGAGCAAAAAGACACGGATAGGGATGAATGAAGCCCTTGGTGGGGTCGACGTCTCTGGCAGTACGCCCGGGGGCATAGACTGTCCACTCGACCCAGGGCGCGTGGCGGGGGAAGTCTATGTCGGTCTTTTTCGCTTAGGGCAATACTAGGCGGCAGGTTATGTCATGGCTTTCGTCCGTATGCCATGGTGGCATGTGGCACGTCGCAACACGTGAGGAAGACATGTCTGGTGGGTAAAGATGTACACCTCTGGTCAGAGTTTAATCTATTCGAATAGCCGCGCCCTCGGTTATGGGCAAGCTGAGCAATGTACCCAAGTTAGAATTTGATTCTGTTTAAAACTAAAATAACTGGAGTTAGTACTTGTTGACCTAGGATAAAGCAAGATCGCGTCGGTGCGCGGCTTGATGATAATTTTGACTAGAGATAGGTTCGTGTTGGTTTAAAAATGCCTTTAAATATTTAAATATTTTGAAATGCTGGTTTTATGCAAAATATCCCTATATATGAATCCTTTGTACTCCCTAGCATTATATTTGCATTTTTCCCGGCATGGCTTGCTGAGTACGATGGTTGTACTCAGCCTTGCTCCTCTTTCCCCCTTCCTGCAGAGGAGTACTTTGAAGTCGAAGACTTTGGTGTCTAGCTCGTGCCAGACGTCGAAGTGCCTGTGGTGGTCCGTCGTAGCTGCCGCCTTTTTATTCGTTTATCTTTCAGTGTTGGGCCTTTGGTCGCCCATGTAATAAAGTACTCTATCTACGCTTCCGCTTGTTTATTCTGATATTTATCAACTTTGTAATGTGTACCTTGCCTCCTGGGACAAGGAATTATGCACTCACAATCGGAATATAGAGTTCTATTTTCCGGGCGTGACAAAATGTTGCATGCTCCATGACAGAGCACGCATGAGTGCCACTCCAGGGCTTTGTAGAATGTCTCCGTTGCCAGATATCAGTCGAAATGACATCCGTTAGGATGAAAATGCATGACAACATGGAATTTGAAGAGAGTTTTTTAGCCCGTCCAATGTCTTTCTTGCCTCGCCACGCTACCACAAATTAGTTCCTAAACCTGACGTGCTCGGTGCAGAAGGGCCCTCAACGGACCGGATTAACTTGTTGTGGGGTTATTTCCAACAAAACTTTAAGAACATTGCCCTAAAACGCATCGCTTGTCCAAGGTTGTGCCAAACAAGGTGAGGAATGTGTTTATTCGCCTAGTTTGTAAACTTTTCCCCTGAAAAGGTTTCATGCTCCATGACGTAGCACGCATTAGTGCCACTCCAGGGCTTTGTAGAATGTCTCCGTTGCCAGATATCAGTCGAAACGACATCCGTTAGGATGGAAATGCATGACAACTTGGAATTTGAAGAGAGATTTTTAGCCCGTCCAATGTCGTTCTTTCCCTGCCACGCTACCACAAATTAGTTCCTAAACCTGACGTGCTTGGTGTAGAAGGGCCCTCAACGGACCAGATTAACTTGTTGTGGGGTTATTTCCATCGAAACTTTAAGGACATTGCCCTAAACGCATCGCTTATCCAAAGGTTGTGCCAAACAAGGTGAGAAATGTGTTTATTCACAAAGTTTCTAAACTTTTCCCCTGAAAAGGTTGCATGCTCCACAACGTAGCACGCATGTATGCCACTCCAGAGCCTTGCAGAATGTCTCCGTTGCCAGATATCAGTCGAAACGACATCCGTTAGGATGGAAATGCATGACAACAAGGAATTTAAAGAGAGTATTTTAGCCCGTCCAATGTCGTTCTTTCCCTGCCACGCTACCACAAATTAGTTCCTAAACCTGACGTGCTTGGTGTAGAAGGGCCCTCAACGGACCAGATTAACTTGTTGTGGGGTTATTTCCATCGAAACTTTAAGGACATTGCCCTAAACGCCTCGCTTATCCAAAGGTTGTGCCAAACAAGGTGAGGAATGTGTTTATTCACAAAGTTTCTAAACTTTTCCCCTGAAAAGGTTGCATGCTCCACGACATAGCACGCATGTATGCCACTCCAGAGCCTTGCAGAATGTCTCCGTTGCCAGATATCAGTCGAAACGACATCCGTTAGGATGGAAATGCATGACAACAAGGAATTTGAAGAGAGCTTTTTAGCCCGTCCAATGTCGTTCTTTCCCTGCCACGCTACAACAAATTTGTTCCTAAACCTGACGTGCTCGGTGCAGAAGGGCCCCCAACAGACCAGATTAACTTGTTGTGGGGTTATTTCCATCGAAACTTTAAGGACATTGCCCTAAACGCCTCGCTTATCCAAAGGTTGTGCCAAACAAGGTGAGGAATGTGTTTATTCA
>BDMV01000007.1:14624845-14641194 GCA_008326285.1 Oryza officinalis
TTTTTTAGCCCGTCCAATGTCGTTCTTTCCCCGCCACGCTACCACAAATTAGTTCCTAAACCTGACGTGCTCGGCGTAGAAGGGCCCTCAACGGACCAGATTAACTTCTTGTGGGGTTATTTCCATCGAAACATTAAGGACATTGCCCTAAACGCCGCGCTTATCCAAAGGTTGTGCCAAAGAAGGTGAGGAATGTGTTTATTCACAAAGTTTCAAAACATTTCCCCTGAAAATGTTGCATGCTCCATGACGTAGCACGCATGAGTGCCACCCCAGGGCTTTGTAGAATGTCTCCGTTGCCAGATATCAGTCGAAACGACATCCGTTAGGATGGAAATGCTTGACAGCATGGAATTTGAAGAGAGTTTTTTAGCCCGTCCAATGTCATTCTTGCCCTGCCACGCTACCACAAATTAGTTCCTAAACCTGACGTGCTCGGTGCAGAAGGGCCCTCAACGGACCAGATTAACTTGTGGGGTTATTTCCATCAAAACTTTGAGTACATTGCCCTAAACGCCTCGCTTATCCAATGTTGTGCCAAACAAGGTGAGGAATCTGTTTATTCGCCTAGTTTCTAAACTTTTCCCCTGAAAAGGTTTCATGCTCCACGACGTAGCACGCATGAGTGCCACTCCAGGGCTTTGTAGAATGTGTCCGTTGCCAGATATCAGTCGAAACGACATCCGTTAGGATGGAAATGCTTGACAGCATGGAATTTGAAGAGAGTTTTTTAGCCCGTCCAATGTCATTCTTGCCCTGCCACGCTACCACAAATTAGTTCCTAAACCTGACGTGCTCAGTGCAGAAGGGCCCTCAACAGACCAGATTAACTTGTTGTGGGGTTATTTCCATCGAAACTTTAAGGACATTGCCCTAAAACGCATCGCTTGTCCAAGGTTGTGCCAAACAAGGTGAGGAATGTGTTTATTCGCCTAGTTTCTAAACTTTTCCCCTGAAAACGTTTCATGCTCCATGACGTAGCACGCATGAGTGCCACTCCAGGGCTTTGTGGAATGTCTCCCTTGCCAGATATCAGTCGAAATGACATCCGTTAGGATGGAAATGCATGACAGCATGGAATTTGAAGAGAGCTTTTTAGCCAGTCCAATGTCGTTCTTTCCCCGCCACGCTACCACAAATTAGTTCCTAAACCTGACGTGCTCGGCGTAGAAGGGCCCTCAACGGACCAGATTAACTTCTTGTGGGGTTATTTCCATCGAAACATTAAGGACATTGCCCTAAACGCCGCGCTTATCCAAAGGTTGTGCCAAAGAAGGTGAGGAATGTGTTTATTCACAAAGTTTCAAAACATTTCCCCTGAAAATGTTGCATGCTCCATGACGTAGCACGCATGAGTGCCACCCCAGGGCTTTGTAGAATGTCTCCGTTGCCAGATATCAGTCGAAACGACATCCGTTAGGATGGAAATGCTTGACAGCATGGAATTTGAAGAGAGTTTTTTAGCCCGTCCAATGTCATTCTTGCCCTGCCACGCTACCACAAATTAGTTCCTAAACCTGACGTGCTCAGTGCAGAAGGGCCCTCAACAGACCAGATTAACTTGTTGTGGGGTTATTTCCATCGAAACTTTAAGGACATTGCCCTAAAACGCATCGCTTGTCCAAGGTTGTGCCAAACAAGGTGAGGAATGTGTTTATTCGCCTAGTTTCTAAACTTTTCCCCTGAAAACGTTTCATGCTCCATGACGTAGCACGCATGAGTGCCACTCCAGGGCTTTGTGGAATGTCTCCCTTGCCAGATATCAGTCGAAATGACATCCGTTAGGATGGAAATGCATGACAGCATGGAATTTGAAGAGAGCTTTTTAGCCAGTCCAATGTCGTTCTTTCCCCGCCACGCTACCACAAATTAGTTCCTAAACCTGACGTGCTCGGCGTAGAAGGGCCCTCAACGGACCAGATTAACTTCTTGTGGGGTTATTTCCATCGAAACATTAAGGACATTGCCCTAAACGCCGCGCTTATCCAAAGGTTGTGCCAAAGAAGGTGAGGAATGTGTTTATTCACAAAGTTTCAAAACATTTCCCCTGAAAATGTTGCATGCTCCATGACGTAGCACGCATGAGTGCCACCCCAGGGCTTTGTAGAATGTCTCCGTTGCCAGATATCAGTCGAAACGACATCCGTTAGGATGGAAATGCTTGACAGCATGGAATTTGAAGAGAGTTTTTTAGCCCGTCCAATGTCATTCTTGCCCTGCCACGCTACCACAAATTAGTTCCTAAACCTGACGTGCTCGGTGCAGAAGGGCCCTCAACGGACCAGATTAACTTGTGGGGTTATTTCCATCAAAACTTTGAGTACATTGCCCTAAACGCCTCGCTTATCCAATGTTGTGCCAAACAAGGTGAGGAATCTGTTTATTCGCCTAGTTTCTAAACTTTTCCCCTGAAAAGGTTTCATGCTCCACGACGTAGCACGCATGAGTGCCACTCCAGGGCTTTGTAGAATGTGTCCGTTGCCAGATATCAGTCGAAACGACATCCGTTAGGATGGAAATGCATGACAACATTGAATTTGCAGAGAGTTTTTTAGCCCATCCAATTTCGTTCTTTCCCTGCCACGCTACCACAAATTAGTTCCTAAACCTGACATGCTCGGTGGAGAAGGGCCCTCAACGGACCAGATTAACTTGTTGTGGGGTTATTTCCATCGAAACTTTAAGGACATTGCCCTAAACGCCTCGCTTATCCAAAGGTTGTGCCAAACAAGGTGAAGAATGTGTTTATTCACAAAGTTTCTAAACTTTTCCCCTGAAAAGTTTGCATGCTCCACAACGTAGCACGCATGTGTGCCTCTCCAGGGCCTTGCAGAATATCTCCGTTGCCAGATATCAGTCAAAACGACATCCGTTAGGATGGAAATGCATGTGTTGGCGCAGAATTTCGACCCGTCCAGCAACCAAACGGGTTCCGCGTTACCACGGCGGCCTGGGAGATCTGCTTAGCTCCAGTGCAGGTCCAAATGGCTTGCCTAGTCGTAAGTAGAGCGTGCCAGTTGATTTGATCTGCAATCAACAAGATTAAACAAATAAACATGTGAGAACCGATGGCCGATCGGCCGATAGGCCGATGTTGCATCGTGGAGGCCTAGCCGATAGGGCAAACCTATATCGGCTTACTCGAGGTAATAATAAGATAGAACTAATAAAGTAGATTTAATCTCATCGGCCTAGGTTACCATGTTTATAGCAAATTACTGGAATCGGCCGATGAGGGTGGCATGAAGATAAACGCACTAGCTAATACCCTAGTGCAAACCTATACAAGCCAATCAGCCAATATAAATATACCAACCACAGAGAGATCCTGAGGATATCTTGTAATCAATGTATTTATATTTACCAATCCGCATGCATAAGTGGCAAACACATGCAAGAACATAAAATAATCACATGTATTAGGTAAGACCGGCTAAAACCCCGGTACTATCCTTAATTACAATCGAAAACAGGCTTTGTGTTAGATCTCAAAACAGGACTAAGGTCGATAGCAACTCAAAGTGTGAATTGAGACTTAACGCAAAGAAAATCAAGTCGTCGATTGCTTTTGGGGATGACAGATGCATTGAATAATCTAGCCAAGTATGAAAATTAAACCATCGTCGGCAATAAACCCTAAAGCAAGTAAACTGCTGGCAAGGCTTAATCGAGATACCCGTCAAAACTATCCAAGACATGATAATCGACGATCACATCATCGAGGCTTAACGTGTCTAAAGCGACACGCTAGCCCCGACGATGCAGATCGTCGGGGACGAGTTCTTACCTCTGCTCCGAGGAAGCAAGAACTCGTCGAAGAAGACCTCTTGCGAGGGTTGGCGATGCGCCGAAAGTAGATTGAACTGGTTTTTGTGTGATTGATTCGAGAGAGTTTACATGTACAAACTATCGGGATATTTATACCCGAGGTTACAACAGAACCCTTGTAGGGCACGATCTTATCTACAACTAACAAACAAGTCTTTGCGGCAGACTCTAGCCACAGATTAGATCTAAACTACCTAATTTACAAGATACAATTGCCTAAAACCGAGCTCTATCTCTATTTGGCAACTTCCTTGAAGCTTACTTCGAGCCCAGACCAAGCCCACGTCGACACTGTCAACTCACAACCCGTATCGGCCCATGACCAAACCAAATCCGTATCGGCCGATATGCCCTTTATAGCAACACTCCCCAAGTCCGATACGGTTACCGGGTCCGATACGAAGCCTGGTCCGACTTCAACTCAATCCTTCCTCTCTGCTTCGGTTTCCTCTTTCCTTTCCAAGTCGATTACCAAAATCCGTCGTCAACACATGCCCCCCAATTCCGCTTCATTATATAATGTGGCGGAATTAGCTCCAGAGAACTCATCGACTTTTTGCTAGGTCTAACCTGAAAACCGCACAGATCCAGATTCGAACCCTCTCGCCGCCGATTCGACAAACCCCTCGTGTTCTTCAATTCCGGCGACCTCTCGGCGTCTCGTCAACATCGACCCCTTTCACAGCGACCCCTCCAACGACAACGATGGCCTCCGCCCCGTTCTACGCCTCCGAGATCCCTGCGGTGAGTCAATTCCTTCAAAGTCCGCATTATTACCTTTTCCGCCGATTTCTCCAAATTAGGTCTTTACTTTCTGCCCCCTTCAGACCTTAAATTTTCATCGTCGTTCTCACGTTTTAGGTCTTCAAGAACCAAATCTTGATTCCCACCGACGATAAGTCCCATCGCTTCCTCTTGGGCCCCATGGGCGACTGCGACCCAACCTGGCTCATCAACGCCGAAACAGACAGAATCCCTTTCAGGCAAGCCAAACCCACTGTCTCGGCGTGGAAGCACACTTTTAGGTCATGGCCATCAAAGCTAAATGGATATAGGACCTGGCACAAAAGAATCGCTGCCGTCAAACAGGTCCACTGGGACGAGATTGGAATCGGCCAATGCATAACTCTGTCCCTGGCCGATACCAAGAAGAATGAGCCGCTAATGTCAGCTGCCAGCTATTTCTGGTCGAGTACTTTGAACGCCTTCATGTTCAAGCAAGGTCCGATGACCCCAACCCTCATAGATATCAAGGTACTCACAGGATTGGATATCAGCTCTGAGATCAACCCCTTCAGCCTCCTGGTGAACAGCAGCCACAAGTTGAAGACCAAGAAAATCGGAGGCTGGTCCGGATATATCTCTGAACACATGGAACAAGGATCGGTCTCAGAGCGAGAACACGTAGCTTTCCTGACATTGTGGTTGGAGAGATTTGTCTTTTGCGGATCGACCTGTGGCCCCACTACAAACTGTCAACACTTAGCTCAAGCCTTGGTCGACAAGAGACAAATCCCCTTGGGCCGATACCTTCTAGGAGCTACATATCGGCTACTCCATGCTTCCACACAGGACTTGATGCTAAAACAGACTGTGGCTCATGGAGGACCATGGTGGTTCGTTCAACTCTGGCTAACCATATACACCAACACCATGGTTGATCGGCCACCTCTATCAGATTCTCGCTTTCCGTCCAAATATGCCGATCACGAAGACCCCAGGGACAGAAGATGCATGTCTTACGGGGAAGCAGCCTCCATCTATCCCGGCGCAGATCAATCGGCCGATGACATGGCTACATGGTTCATCCGCTTCTTCACCGGCCCCCCATCAGCCAAGATGGACATGTTTGTCTATACATCGGACCGAGACTTCGAGCTTCCAGATGATCTGCAACTGAGCTTAATAAATGATGACCTAGAATCAAGGGAGTTATTCATGATCGGCCTCACCCCATGCCTGCTACCAGTAGGCGTCTTTCAGGGAAGGAGTACCAGCTTGTCTTACGAGTTTTACACCCCAATGACAGCTGCTAGACAATGCGGGCTCGGACAACTTCCCATCAGCTTGTATCTCCATAAGCTCCTAGAGAGCAGAGGCACAGTCCCATCGGCCCTGATCATGAACAAAGCCATGGAAATCGAGCTCCCCAATCTTGGTGACTGCAATCGGCTGCATATGAATGCCTTCGTGCATATTAACTTCCAAACTTGGTGGCAAGAGTGGGCTGCTCACATCTTTCATCAATCGGCCAGGTTCTATGTGACAGAACTTATCCAAGGCATCAGCCCTCAAGTCCCGGATGAGCCGATTCCATCTGTGAGCAACAGCGGACGGAAGATTTTCTACACTCAAGCCATAGCTCCATTGGGGTCAACCGTCTTGGAATCCATCATCGGCCTCACTGCCCCAAAAGTAGCATCACTTCTCCAAGGTCCGATGCTTAAAGAAAACCCTAAGAGGAAGGCGCCGGCCAAAGGCAAATCACAGAAAACCAGCAAGAAAGCCAAAACCGATGACCAAGCCGATGCTGAAGAGCTAGACCCCTCCTTGGAAGAATTCCTGGAAGAACAAGTGATGGAGGAGGAAGTCGATGCAGCAGCGACCGATGCACACGAAGAAGAAAACCCATCGGTCGAAACCACCCAGGAGCCATCGGCCGAAACCGCTGAGATCCCACCGGCCGATGACCAAGATGATGCTCCACAACCAAGAAGGACTAGGCACGCAGTTCGCAAGGTCAATATACTCTCTTCTTTGTATTTGCATAATCTTCTTGCACTGTCACACTTTAACTTCCTATCCTTTTCAGGCTGCGGTGTCGTCTGTATTGAAGGAGAGAACTCAATCGGCCCCTATGCCAAGATCCAAGAAAACAACTTTACAACGACGCGAACGAGCCAAGGCACGATTGAGAACCCCTTCTCCTTCTCCACCACCCTCTCCGACTGTCTCGGTAAGAGTCAATTGTTTGCATAATTTTTCTAACCACATAACCCTACTCACCAATTTCTTGCATTTTCAGCCTAGGGTTCCATCACCTTCACCACATCGGCCAGCCCCCTCGCCTATTATGTCAACAAAGCAAAGGAAGGCCGATGTAAGCACTACCAACGCTCCAACACAGGTAACCATGATTACCCTGATCCTCTTTCTGCCGATTCCTGATTAACAAGGCTAACCTCGATCCATGTTGATATCTGCAGAACCTAGCCGATATGTTCTCCTTCGATATCGGCCAATTCCTGGATGATGAGGACAAGGAGCTGCCCAGCACAGTCAAAGCACCAATCTCTGATGATCTGAAGAATCGGCTGACCGATATTGGGAATCGGCTAGAAGCCTCGCTGGAGTGTTTGGTAGAAGACTGCTCCTCCATCAGAGTCAGGGTACAAGAAATCCAAGACGAACTGCCCGAAGACCTGATGGAAATTCTTACGCCGGCCATCTTCCTGGAACAATACCGATTCAAGCTTTTCAGAGCAAAGGAAAGACTTGCAGAGCGGCGACAGCGCGAACAACTGGAATCGGCTCTGTCCGCTAGCAAAGCTCAAGTGAATGCCGATAAGACCAGGTTGGACGAGCTAGCGGTGGAGCCGATCGTGCTGAAAAACAGGCTTGAAGAACTCCGTCGCCTTGAGGCAGAGCTAGAATCGAAGCTGGCCACTACACGCCAAGAAATCCAGGAAGTCGAAGCCGGGATAGCTCCCAGGGACGATGGCCGATGATGCCCAGGCTATCGAAGACGTTGAGCAAATCCGTCGTAAAGCCATCGCTGCTATTGCAGACTTCATAGGGTGATGTAGCACATATTATTTCTGTAATGTATAACCATACACCTTATCGGCCATGCAGCCGAATTTGTTTTGATAATTCCAGCCTAATTTATTGATTCTGAAATCCTCTCACCCTTTATCGGCCGTGCAGCCGACTTTGTTTTGAAAATTCCAGACACATATATCTTCAACATGAACAATCCGATTATACGCAATCTCATCAGCCAGATAGCCGAAGTCAATCGCCATACTGAAAGATCCTTGAAAATTCCCGTATAAAATTCTTGAAAAATTCCAACTGAAAATTCCTCGAAAAATTCCGTTCTGAAAATTCCTGTATACAAACAATCTCATCGGCCAGAGAGCCGAAGTCAATCGCTAACCCGAAAATCCTTGAAAACTCCTGTATATATAGATGCCCCCCAAGTTTTGGAAGATGAGGGCTCATGTTCTGAAATTTGAACTAAGGGCGATAGTATTTATCGGCCATCTAGAGACGATGTTTGACTACATCGGCTGTTATCATAAATCGGCTAGAGGGCCGATCATGAGTCAATCCAGATACTGGGATAATACCGTTTCAAGTATTTGCCATTGAGAGCTCGTCCGTAAATCTCGCCATCTAATCCCTTGAGCAGATAGGCATTGTGAGGAACACATCGATGAATTTGAAAGGGGCCTTCCCAATTAGGCGACCATTTGCCGAACTTATTATCTCTGGAGCCAATCGGCATTATCTCCTTCCACACAAGGTCTCCTTCCTCGAACGATTTGGCAACGACTTTTTTATTATAATGACGGGCCACTCTATCTTTATCACGCTTGATTTTCTCCAAGGCCCGTAATCGAACATGTGCCAAATCGTCCAATTCATCAACCATAAGATTGTGGTACTCATCGGCTGTCAAGTCGTCTTGCAAAGCAATTCTTCTTGAGCCGATGGCGGTTTCCCATGGCAGTACGGCTTCATGCCCGTAGACCAGTTGATAGGGAGGCACTTGGATTGCACCATGGCAAGCCATCCGATACGCCCAAAGGGAATCGGCCAGCGTTGTATGCCATTGTCTCGGCTGTTCGTCAATTTTCCTCTTGATTAATTTGATCAAAGACTTGTTGGAAGCCTCTGCTTGCCCATTAGCCTGCGCGTAGTATGGAGAAGAATTGAGTAATCTGATGCCCATACTGTCAGCAAATTGGACGAACTCATCGGACACGAAGATCGATCCCTGATCTGTGGTTATCGTCTGAGGTAACCCAAACCGATATATGATATGCTCCTTGACGAACTGAATAGCATCTTTGGAATCAACCTTCTTGAGAGGAACGGCCTCAACCCACTTTGTGAAGTAATCTGTAGCCACTAATATATACTTGTGCCCCTTACTTGATGGTGGGTTAATCTGGCCGATCATATCTATTCCCCATCCTCGAAACGGCCACGGCTTTATGATTGGATGCATAGCCGATGCCGGTGCTCTCTGAATTGCTCCAAATTTCTGACAATCCTGACATCCTTTATAATACTTGAAGCAATCTTCTAGCATGGTTGGCCAAAAGTATCCGACGCGCTTCATCAGCCATTTCATTTTATGGGCCGATTGATGGGTGCCACAAATCCCTTCATGTACTTCGCCCATAACGGTCTTAGCCTCCTCAGGACCTAGGCATTTGAGTAGGACACCATCAACCGTCCGATAATATAGGTTATCGTCCAGTAAAACATAGTGTAACACTTTATATTTCATTCTGCGTGACGCCGATTGGGAAGGGTTTCTCAAATACTCAATGATATCAAACCTCCAATCATCGGCGTGCACGAGAGCAACCTGAATTGGAATGTCTTTAGCCATCGGCCTGTACCCCGATGCCCCCTGAGCTAAATCATTGGCTTCGAAATTCTGCTTCCTGGGTATGTGCCTCATCGTTACGATCCGGAAACCGTGTAACAACTCTGTGCACTCTTCATTATAGAATTTGAGAATATCATCTCTGCACTCATACTCCCCAGAAAGTTGATTAATTACTAGCTGTGAATCACCAATGATTTCCACGGCATCGGCCTCGACTTCTTGTAACAACTGCAAGCCTTTGAGCACCGCCTCATATTCTGCTTGATTGTTGGTATAATAAGGCTTGATAGTGAATGCGAACTCGAAACTTGCCCCCCGAGGGGAGATGATGACTAGGCCGATACCGCAACCGTGTCTGCAGACGGATCCATCGAAATATAACGTCCATGGTACAATGTCTGCATATGCAACTGAGTCATCTCTATGTTGAACGATGAAATCGGCCAGGGCTTGTCCTTTGATCGCTTTGGCCGATTCATATCGAAGATCAAACTCCGTTAAAGCAAAGATCCACTTCCCAACTCGTCCTTTCAACACAGGGGCCGATAGCATGTATTTCATCACATCGGCCTTGCTCACCACTATGCACTCGTTGGAAAGCAGGTAATGCCTCAATTTAGTACATGAAAAATATAGACAAAGGCATAATTTCTCCACTGGCGTGTACCTTGTTTCCGCATCTAACATTCTCCTGCTGAGATAAAAAATAGCTCTTTCCTTGCCGTTAACGTCTTGAACCAGGACTGAGCCGATGGATTTCTCATCGGCTGACAAGTACAATTTGAATGGGATTCCTTTCTGTGGAGGGATTAAGACCGGCGGAGAAGTTAAATATTCTTTGATATCGTCTAGCGCTTTCTGTTGCTTGTCACCCCATATAAACTCTTCGTCGTCCTTTATCTTTAACAGCGGAGTGAATGGCTCTATACGACCCGACAAATTTGATATAAAACGCCGGACGAAGTTGATCTTGCCAAGCAGAGACTGTAACTTGGTCTTGTTTTCTGGAGGCTTGATTTTCTTGATGGCATCGATGTTCTTCTGTGTGATTTCAATCCCCCTCTCATGGACCAAGAAACCCAAAAACTGACCGGCCGATACGCCGAAGGCACATTTATTAGGGTTCAACTTCAAACCATATTTCCTCGCCCTTTCTAGTACCTTGCGTAAGTCGGCCAAGTGCATATCATGTTCCCTTGACTTTACGACGACATCGTCTATATAGACTTCAATCAGAGAGCCGATAAGATCATGAAAAATATAGTTCATAGCCCTCTGATACGTAGCCCCAGCATTCTTCAAACCAAATGTCATGACGACCCATTCATATAGGCCGATTGCCCCTGGGCACCTGAAGGCTGTCTTATGGATGTCCTCTTTAGCCATAAAGATCTGATTGTAGCCCGCGTTGCCGTCTATGAAACTGATGATCTTATGCCCAGAAGCAGCGTCAACGAGCAAATCGGCCAACGGCATAGGGTACTCATCTTTGGGCGTCGCCTTATTCAGATCTCTGAAATCGATGCATACCCTTAGCTTGCCGTTCTTTTTCAATACCGGAACTATGTTGGAGACCCACTCCGCGTATCGGCAGGGCATGATAAAGTTGGCGTCGTAAAGTCTTGTGATCTCTGCTTTTATTGCTTCATGCATATCGGCCTTAAACCTCCGAGGGGCTTGCTTAAAAGGCCGATAGCCTTGTTTGATTGGTAGCCGATGTTCTACAATCGATCGGCTTAACCCAGGCATCTCATGGTATTCCCATGCAAAACAATCTCTGAATTCTTTCAAAAGATCTATCAAATTATTCTTATATTCCTTTGGCAAATTAGTGCTTACATACGTCGGCCTAGGCCTATCACCTATTCCTATGTCAATTTCTTCCAATTCATCGGCCGACGTAAAACCTTGTCCCAACTTGCCGTCTAACTCATCCACCGCGTCAACTGTGTAGAGGTCATTATCAACGGCGGATGGTGCATCTTCGCTAAAGTAACCGTTGGTCTTGGTCTTCAATCGCCTCGATGTCGCAATCGGTTACCTTGAGGAAATCGGCGTCCCAAACTCGCCCGGACAAGCAGTCGATTCCCTCCATCTCCCAAACTGCGAGATCGGCACTGGCGACATGTACTGACCGATCGGCCTGCACGATCTCGACTTGGTCCCCTTGCCATTGCATGAGGCATTGGTGCATTGTTGAAGGGACACAACAATTAGCATGGATCCAGTCTCGTCCCAACAACAAGCTGTAGGAACCCTTTCCATCAAAGACGAAGAAGGTGGTGGGGATTGTTTTACTGCCCACGGTGAGCTCCACGTTCAGAACCCCCTTCGCCTCGGATGTGTTGCCACCGAAGTCTTTTAATACCATATTTGTCTTGATAAGATCCTCAGGTACTTTTCCAAGCTTCCTGAAGGTTGTGTATGGCATCAAATTGACTGCTGCACCACCATCGACCAGCATCTTCGTCATCGGCCGCCTGTTGATGAATCCTTTGATGTACAACGGCCGAAGATGTCTGTGGCTGGCGTCAACTGGCTTGTCGAATGTAGCTTGGTCTGGTGACAACCGTAGCCTGGCTGAACTTTGTTCCTCATCAGCCATTGCTTCATCGGCCGCCTGCACACTGTATTCTGCTGGCAATATAAACACCATGTTAACAGGCGCCGATGCCGTTTTCTTACCTTTTGAAGCTGAGCCGCCCTGAGCTATATTGGAGGTACCCTCATCGGCCCTGGCCACCGTGGATTTTATTCTCCACTCTTTTCTGGTCTTGGTTGGCCGATGGGGTATTTCAGCTTGTTGTTCTTGGATTTGCTCTTTCCTCCTTAGCCTCTGAACCCGCCGCTTCTGCGTCTTGGTGAATACATCGCTTGGGCACCATTGGGGGTTCTGGACTTGCTCCTCATCTTCATCGTGTTGATCTTGGTGCATCGGCCCCAGCCTTTCATGCACGGATTTCCGTTGCTTGGCCGGCCGATGCGTTTGTCTGCTCGAGCTGCCCTGATAAGAATCTTCTGCTCCACTGCATGCAGGGCACTCCTGGATAGATGGCAACCTCATCCCTTCATTCCAGCAGAAGCGAAAAAACTCGCACTCCCAGTGTGGGTCGTAGGAGTTGTCTTGATCGGCTTGGTCTTGAGCTTGTTCCTCCCGCCTCCGCTGATATTTTCTGATCAGACCCTCAGAGGTCTGATGAGGCCGCTTGCCAGTCCGATGACCACCGCCATCGGCCCTGTCCGCCCGCACCATGTTGACTGGGAACGGGTGGCCTTCAATCTTCATCGGCCGCTTGGCATCATCGATTTTAATTCTGCCCTGCTCGATGGCCGATTGAATTTGTTGCCGGAAGATCTTGCATTCATTTGTATGGTGTGAATAGGAATTGTGCCACTTGCAATATCTCCTTTTCTTGATGTCTTCGGCCGATGGCAATACGTGACCTACTGGCAGTTGAATCTGCTTTTCTTGCAACAGCAGGTCAAATATCTTATCGGCCTTGTTGATGTCGAAATCATATTTATCTTCTTTATCTCCTTTCTTGGCCCACTGGCAAGTTGTTGATTTCCTCATCCGGGCCCACTCGGCTAGGTCGACATCACCATCTTCATCGTCGTCATCGTCGGAGGCGTACTGATAAACAGTGTTAATCTTTTTCGCGAACTTCTTTGCCTCCTGGAATCGCTGCTCGTGGGCCGATACTCGTTGTGCCAGCTGAGCGAGGCTGTCAAATTCCTGCGAGGAGAACCTCTCGCGTATCGGCCCTAGCAATCCCTGAAATGCCAAATCGGCCAACTGGGAATCGGTCAGACTGAGGCTATAACATCTGTTCCGTATGTCTCTGAACCTTTGTATGTACTCAGGGACCGATTCATCCACTCGTTGCCTGATGGCAGTCAGATCTGACAGTTTCATCTCTTGTACGCCATTGTAGAAATATCTATGAAACTGTTTCTCCAGATCTATCCATCCTCTGATGGAATTGCAGGGCAAGGAAGAAAACCATGTGAATGCAGACCCTGATAAGGACAGAGGGAAAAACCTCACCCTCAACGCCTCGATAGCCGATGCCTCCCCGCACTGTGCTAAGAATCGGCTGACATGCTCATATGTCGAGACGTTGTCCTGTCCCGAAAACTTGGAGAAATCCGGGATCTTGTATCGGCCTGGCAATGGTACCCTGTCAAATTCCTCGGGATACGGGTGCCGATACACTGTAGAGTTCTCCTTGGGCTTCAAGCCGAATTGATCCCGCATCACTTCGGCTATCATATCGGCCCAATATCCTGCGGGCCGATGTGGGAGGTCTTGCTGAAACGATTGTTGCAAACCCTCTGCTTGATACTGCCTAGGGGAGTATGGCTGGTAATGATGATCCGAGTTCGGTACGCCATACTGTCCTGCGGGGTGCTGCTGATAGCCTTGTGGCACGTTGTATGCAGCTTGAAGTGGAGGACTATTGAACACTGGGGCTTGCGGTTGTCCGGCCGATGGCTGGTTGACGGGAACTTGCTGCATCGGCTCAACCACCGGTTGCTTCCCCTTGGCCCATTGAGCGTATTGTTCCTCGGTGATGAGCTGAGGGCTGCCCCCAGTCTGCCTGGTGAGGACCAGTGGCAATGTTGTTGTCGGCTGCGCCGATGGGGGTGGCATCGGCGCTGTTGGCTGAGACGTGCTCAGATCATTCCTCAGGGTCCGATATGCAGGGAACTTATTTTCTGGCAAGAAAATCGGCCCCTGAGGCTTGAACTGGTGAATTGACCCGTCTAAGATAGATTTGACCGTATTAGTCAAGGTGTTCACCAAAATCCCCGATTGGTTGACTAGCGCAGAGTGGACTGCGGAGTCAATCCTGTCTTGCAACGTCGGCGCTGCAGTGTCTTCAGTCTTGACGGCGTGATCGTGCGCCGCCGCCGATGTTCCAGCTCCATCTCCGGAACTCGGCATGACCACCTTGGACTTTTGAATCAAGGTGCCCTGCCGAGTCCTAGAATATGTTTGCAGGTACATATTCTGGAACTGCTCGACCAGACTATCCATCTCAGCTTTTTGTTCTGCGCTGAGCTGGTCGGCGGTCACGGGAATGACGTTCTCCTCGACGATCTCGGCCTGCTTCGACATCTCGAGGTGTTCTTGTTGCTGGTGAGAAGCTTGTGTTCTTGTGGTCCCACCGGGCGTGCCAAAAGCGTGTTGGCGCAGAATTTCGACCCGTCCAGCAACCAAACGGGTTCCGCGTTACCACGGCGGCCTGGGAGATCTGCTTAACTCCAGTGCAGGTCCAAATGGCTTGCCTAGTCGTAAGTAGAGCGTGCCAGTTGATTTGATCTGCAATCAACAAGAAACAAGTAAACCAAGTCAGAGAACAACGGCCGATCGGTCAATAGACCGATGACACATTGTCATAGCCCAGCCGATAGGGCAAAGCTATATCGGCTCACTTAGAAAATAAGTAAAACATGAATCTAATCTTATCGGCCTTCATTGATATGTAGACCTCAACTAATAATATCGGCCGATAAGGATAACGAAGGTAACTACACTAGCTAGTACTCTAGTGCAAACTTATACGAGCCAATCGGCCAATATAAACACATCAACCATAAAGAAATCTTAAGATTACTTCACGATCGACGTATCTATACTTATCGATCTGCACATATAAGTGGCAAACACATGCAAGAAACATAAAGCAACCACATGCGTTAGATAAGACCGGCTAAAACCCCGGCACTATCCTTAGTTACAACCGAAAACAGGCTTCGTGTTAGATCTCAAAACAGGACTAAGGTCGATGGCAACTCGAAGTGTGAATTGAGACTTAACGCGAAGAAAATCAGGTCGTCGATTGCTTTTGGGGATGGTAGCTGCATTGAACAATCTAGCCAAGCATAAGAATTAAACCATCGTCGGCAATAAACCCTAAAGCGAGTAAACCGCTGGCAAGGCTTAATCGAGATACCCGTCAAAACTATCCAATGTCGTTCTTTCCCTGCCACGCTACCACAAATTAGTTCCTAAACCAGACATGCTCGGTGTAGAAGGGCCCTCAACGGACCAGATTAACTTGTTGTGGCGTTATTTCCATCGAAACTTTAAGGACATTGCCCTAAACGCCTCGCTTATCCAAAGGTTGTGCCAAACAAGGTGAGGAATGTGTTTATTCACAAAGTTTCTAAACTTTTCCCCTTAAAAGGTTTCATGCTCCACGACGTAGCACGCATGAGTGCCACTCCAAGGCTTTGTAGAATGTCTCCGTTGCCAGATATCAGTCGAAACAACATCCGTTAGGATGGAAATGCATGACAACATGGAATTTGAAGAGAGTTTTTTAGCCCGTCCAATGCCATTCTTGCCCTGCCACGCTACCACAAATTTGTTCCTAAACCTGATGTGCTCGGTGCAGAAGGGCCCTCAACGGACCAGATTAACTTGTTATGGGGTTATTTCCATCGAAACTTTAAGAACATTGCCCTAAAACAAATCGCTTATCCAAGGTTGTGCCAAACAAGGTGAGGAATGTGTTTATTGGCCTAGTTTCTAAACTTTTGCCTGCAAAGGTTTCATGCTCCACGACGTAGCATGCATGAGTGCCACTCCAGGGCTTTGTAGAATGTCTCCGTTGCCTGATATCAGTCGAAACGACATCCGTTAGGATGGAAATGCATGACAACATGGAATTTGAAGAGAGTTTTTTAGCCCGTCCAATGTCGTTCTTTCCCTGCCACGCTACCACAAATTAGTTCCTAAACCTGACGTGCTAGGTGCAGAAGGGCCCTCAATGGACCAGATTAACTTGTTGTGGGGTTATTTCCATCGAAACTTTAAGAACATTGCCCTAAAACGCATCGCTTATCCAAGGTTGTGCCAAACAAGGTGAGGAATGTGTTTATTCGC
>BDMV01000007.1:14688304-14709054 GCA_008326285.1 Oryza officinalis
CTTAAAGTTTCGATGGAAATAACCCAACAACAAGTTAATCTGGTCCGTTGAGGGCCCTTCTACACCAAGCACGTCAGGTTTAGGAACTAGTTTGTGCTAGCGTGGCAGGGTAAGAACGACATTGGACGGGCTAAAAATCTCTCTTCAAATTCCATGTTGTCATGCATTTCCATCCTAACGAATGTCGTTTCGACTGATATCTGGCAATGGAGACATTCTACAAAGCCCTGGAGTGGCACTCATGCGTGCTACGTCGTGGAGCATGAAACCTTTTCAGTGGAAAAGTTTAGAAACAAGGTGAATAAACACATTCCTCACCTTGTTTGGCACAACCTTGGATAAGCGATGCGTTTTAGGGCAATGTTCTTAAAGTTTCGATGGAAATAACCCCACAACAAGTTAATCTGGTCCATTGAGGGCCCTTCTGCACCGAGCACGTCAGGTTTATGAACAAATTTGTGGTAGCGTTGCAGGGCAAGAACGACATTGGATGGGCTGAAAAACGCTCTTCAAATTCCATGTTTTCAAGCATTTCCATCATAACGATGTCGTTTCGACTGATATTTGGGAACAGAGACATTCTATAAGGTCCTGGAGTGGCACACATGCATGCTACGTCATGGAGCATGCAACCTTTTCAGGGGAAAACTTTAGAAATTTTGTGAATAAACACATTCTTCACCTTGTTTGGCACAACCTTCGGATAAGCGATGCGTTTTAAGGCAATGTCCTTAAAGTTTCGATGGAAATAACCCAACAACAAGTTAATCTGGTCCGTTGAGGGCCCTTCTACACCAAGCACGTCAGGTTTAGGAACTAATTTGTGGTAGCGTGGCAGGGTAAGAACGACATTCGACGGGCTAAAAAACTCTCTTCAAATTCCATGTTATCTTGCATTTCCATCCTAACGAATGCCGTTTCGACTGATATCTGGCAATGGAGACATTCTACAAAGCCCTGGAGTGGCACTCATGCGTGCTACGTCATGGAGCATGAAAACTTTTCAGTGGAAAAGTTTAGAAACTAGGCGAATAAACACATTCCTCACCTTGTTTGGCACAACCTTGGATAAGCGATGCGTTTTAGGGCAATGTTCTTAAAGTTTCGATGGAAATAACCCTACAACAAGTTAATCTGGTCCGTTGAGGGCCCTTCTGCACTGAGCACGTCAGGTTTATGAACAAAATTGTGGTAGCGTTGCAGGGCAAGAACGACATTGGATGGGCTGAAAAACGCTCTTCAAATTCCATGTTGTCATGCATTTCCATCATAACGGATGTCGTTTCGACTGATATTTGGCAACAGAGACAATCTATAAGGCCCTGGAGTCGCACACATGCGTGCTACGTCATGGAGCATGCAAACTTTTCAGGGGAAAAGTTTAGAAATTTTGTGAATAAACACATTCCTCACCTTATTTGGCACAACCTTTGGATAAGCGATGCGTTTTAAGGCAATGTCCTTAAAGTTTCGATGGAAATATCCCAACAACAAGTTAATCTGGTCCGTTGAGGGCCCTTCTACACCGAGCACGTCAGGTTTAGGTACTAATTTGTGGTAGCGTGGCAGGGAAAGAACGACATTGGACGGGCTAAAAAACTCTCTTCAAATTCTATGTTGTCATGCATTTCCATCCTAACGGATGTCGTTTCGACTGATATCTGGCAACGGAGACATTCTACAAAGCCCTGGAGTGGCACTCATGCGTGCTACGTCGTGGAGCATGAAACCTTTTCCGTGGAAAGGATTAGAAGCTAGGCGAATAAACACATTCCTCAGCTAGTTTGGCACAACCTTGGATAAGCGATGCGTTTTAGGGCAATGTTCTTAAAGTTTCAATGGAAATAACCCCACAACAAGTTAATCTGGTCCGTTGAGGGCCCTTCTACACCGAGCACGTCAGGTTTAAGAACAAATTTGTGGTAGCGTTGCAGGGCAAGAACGACATTGGATGGGCTGAAAAACGCTCTTCAAATTCCATGTTGTCATGCATTTCCATCATAACGGATGTCGTTTCGACTAATATCTGGCAACAGAGACATTCTACAAGGCCCTGGAGTGGCACACATGCGTGCTACGTCATGGAGCATGCAACATTTTCAGGGGAAAACTTTAGAAACTTTGTGAATAAACACATTCCTCACCTTGTTTGTGTTAACGACGAAATTTGGTAAATCATGCAGAGTTAAAGCCGAAGCCGATTGGAGGAGATAAGCGATTACAGAAACAGAGTATGAATCGGCTGCAAGCCAAATCGGCTACGGTGTGCATCGGCTGAAACAGAATCGGACAAGGATAGCCGATGTAGCCGATTCCGAGGAGGAGATGGCTGGATCATTGTCGGATTCGGTTGGTGTGCTTCATGAGGATTGCCACGTGCGGATTGAGTCCGAAGAAGGCAATTGTATCTATTAATTAGAATATTTGTTAGTTTCCTTTTATCTTTAGGAAAGTGTGTTTAGTGTCCCTTAAGGACTTTATGTTTTTCTTTTATCTTTAGGAAAGTTTCTTTCTTGTCCTACAAGGACTAGTATCTCCCCATGGGTATAAATATGTACACCCGGGGTTATTGTAATCTATCAACTCTCGATCAATACAATTCGGCGCATCGCCACCTTTTACTCTGTTACGGTTTATTTATCAACCGGCGGAATTTGGCACCTGACGCGGGGCTGCATCGGCTGTCGATCTCCGGCGAAGGGGTAAGTCCAATGTTCCGTCGGTTCAGGCAATTGTATCATCTACGTCGGCGTCGTTCAAGGCTGCATCAGTACATTCGACCTCTTGGATTGCTCTGGTTTGGATAATATATTTGCCTGGCTATTTATCATATGTCTTCTGTTAATCTAGTATTAGCATCTCGATTTAGCTTTATCGGCTGCTTCTCGTTTTAGGGTTTCTGCCGGTATCGACTAAATCGTCTTGCTAGATTAGATTAGCTTAGGCATCTACCACCCTGAAAATCAGTCAAGGGCTTGATCATCTAGATACCGTGTTTCTTTACATACTTAGTGCTGCATCAGTTGAGTTTGACCTACTAAGTCGTGCTTAGAACCATGAATCTCTAGCCTGCTTTTTGATTGCCGATAAGGGTTTCATCGGGGTTTCAGCCGATGAGTTATCTGGACGTTGCATCGGCTTATAAGGATTGCATATAAGTTGAATTTAGCCGATGACAACAAAGGTTTCACTGTTTAATCTAATCTTGTGGATTTTATTGCATTGGATCTATGTTAGATTTACTTCATCGGCTATGCTATGAATATATATAATCTCTCTCTTGAGGTGTTTTTAGACATAAGTGATTTATACTGTCTCGGCGCCCTGTCCGATCTATCCCAATCACTTGGTTTAAATATATTTTGAGATTTAGATTATGTATCATTGATATCTACAGCCGATCGAGTATGTCTAACTTTCGTTTTACTTTATCAAGTCATTGCCGATCTAATGCATATTATCATCAGCCGATTGTCTCTTCATCAAGTGTCAGAATCTACATTGAACACATAGCCGATAGCTCAAAACCCTATCGCTATCGGCTGTCATCAGGATCGGCTGGAATTACTACATCGGCTATGTTGGCCGATCGGTTCTTTGATCTGTCGTTTGTATATCTTGTCAGTTGCAGGATCAAACTGACTGGCACGCCTGCATCTCACCAAGATTTGGACCTGCACTGGAGCTAAGCAGATCTCCCAGGCCAGTGTGTGTTTTTTGCATCAACAGTTTGGCACAAGCTTTGGAGAAGCGATGCGTTTTAAGGCAATGTCCTTAAAGTTCCGATGGAAATAACCCAACAACAAGTTAATCTGGTCCGTTGAGGGCCCTTCTACACCAAGCACGTCAGGTTTAGGAACTAATTTGTGCTAGCGTGGCAGGGTAAGAACGACATTGGACGGGCTAAAAAACTCTCTTCAAATTCCATGTTGTCATGCATTTCCATCCTAACGGATGTCGTTTCGACTGATATCTCGCAACAGAAACATTCTACAATGCCATGGAGTTGCACTCATGCGTGCTACGTCGTGGAGCATGAAACCTTTTCAGTGGAAAAGTTTAGAAACAAGGTGAATAAACACATTCCTCACCTTGTTTGGCACAACCTTGGATAAGCGGTGCGTTTTAGGGCAATGTTCTTAAAGTTTCGATGGAAATAACCCCACAACAAGTTAATCTGGTCCATTGAGGGCCCTTCTGCACCGAGCACGTCAGGTTTATGAACAAATTTGTGGTAGCGTTGCAGGGCAAGAACGACATTGGATGGGCTGAAAAACGCTCTTCAAATTCCATGTTTTCATGCATTTCCATCATAACGGATGTCGTTTCGACTGATATTTGGGAACAGAGACATTCTATAAGGCCCTGGAGTGGCACACATGCATGCTACGTCATGGAGCATGCAACCTTTTCAGGGGAAAAGTTTAGAAATTTTGTGCATAAACACATTCCTCACCTTGTTTGGCACAACCTTCGGATAAGCGATGCGTTTTAAGGCAATGTCCTTAAAGTTTCGATGGAAATAACCCAACAACAAGTTAATCTGGTCCGTTGAGGGCCCTTCTACACCAAGCACGTCAGGTTTAGGAACTAATTTGTGGTAGCGTGGCAGGGTAAGAACGACATTGGACGGGCTAAAAAACTCTCTTCAAATTCCATGTTGTCATGCATTTCCATCCTAACGGATGTCGTTTCGACTGATATCTGGCAACGGAGACATTCTACAAAGCCCTGGAGTGGCACTCATGCGTGCTACGTCGTGGAGCATGAAACCTTTTCAGTGGAAAGGTTTAGAAACTAGGCGAATAAACACATTCCTCACCTAGTTTGGCACAACCTTGGATAAGCGATGCGTTTTAGGGCAATGTTCTTAAAGTTTCGATGGAAATAACCCCACAACAAGTTAATCTGGTCCGTTGAGGGCCCTTCTACACCGAGCACGTTAGGTTTAAGAACAAATTTGTGGTAGCGTTGCAGGGCAAGAACGACATTGGATGGGCTGAAAAACGCTCTTCAAATTCCATGTTGTCATGCATTTCCATCATAACGGATGTCGTTTCGACTAATATCTGGCAACAGAGACATTCTACAAGGCCCTGGAGTGGCACACATGCGTGCTACGTCATGGAGCATGCAACATTTTCAGGGGAAAACTTTAGAAACTTTCTGAATAAACACATTCCTCACCTTGTTTGGCACAAGCTTTGGAGAAGCGATGCGTTTTAAGGCAATGTCCTTAAAGTTCCGATGGAAATAACCCAACAACAAGTTAATCTGGTCCGTTGAGGGCCCTTTTACACCAAGCACGTCAGGTTTAGTACCTAATTTCTGGTAGCGTGGCAGGGAAAGAACGACATTGGATGGGCTAAAAAACACTCTTCAAATTCCATGTTGTCATGCATTTCCATCCTAACGGATGTCGTTTCGACTGATATCTGGCAACGCAGACATTCTACAAAGCCCTGGAGTGGCACTCATGCGTGCTATTTCATGGAGCATGCAACATTTTCAGGGGAAAAGTTTAGAAACTTTGTGAATAAACACATTTCTCACCTTGTTTGGCACATCCTTTGGATAAGCGATGCGTTTTAAGGCAATGTCCTTAAAGTTCGGAAGGAAATAACCCAACAACAAGTTAATTTGTGGTAGCGTTGCAGGGCAAGAACGACAGTGGATGGGCTAAAAAACGCTCTTCAAATTCCATGTTGTCATGCATTTCCATTTCCATTAAGTCAAATTATTTAAGAGTTCAACTAATCACGGTGAATCTGGTTGATCGCCCATAACCGCGGGCACGGCTATTCGAATAGTTTTACTCTGATCAGAGGTGTACAACTGTACCCACAAGACACAGTACTACAACACATTACTGTGCCCCGACATACCACCACGGTATACCGGAAAAGGAGCTGTGACAGGACCCTTCGCATAACCCCCTCTAACCAATCGTACTACCTCGGGTTTCACCCCCACTCCTCAAAAGGCAGTGGGCAGCCCCCCCTCGAGCCTTGTTGAATCCGGTAGCCGCATAGACCCTCGCCGGGCCCATCCAAACTCCATCACGCTCACCCTAACCAATGTACGTCGGCTAGAGGAAAGCTACACTTCAAGTCCAGCCGTTGCCCACGCTGGCTTGTGGTACGCATGGTTCTTCTTCCAGGGTTTCCCGCGAACCGGTCCTTAATCGTCATGAGCACGACCATCAAAACCATGTGCTCACAACCCACCATTAATCAATATTTTAGTTGAAACATTTAATTAAATCACCCACGATTAACCATAGCGAGCCAACATGAAATAACCATCATTAAGTATTAATGAAGCTTTAAACAACCCAATTGTGAGCTAATGTTTCTAAGCAGGGCTAAGCAAGTTCTATTATAGCAACTATTCAAATTATTTCCCAAGCTATCAAAGGAATAAGGTAATCGCAATATAAGGCTGAGTACAACCGGTAAACTATCCCATAGATGACATTATAAAACAATGCAGTATTTAGAGAAAAATAAGACTGTTTCGCAATTTAGGTACAACATGATCAAATGAATAAGTATGACTTGCCTTGCTCTTGCGCTGGATCGACTTCAGCAACGACTTCGAAGTAAACCGGAGAATCGGAATTACCGGAATCTATACGACAAACAAAACAAACAACAATACATGCTATAAGTCTACTGAAACAAAGAATAAAACTATTTTTAATGGATTCTCTGCGTTTTTACGAATTTTCTGAGACTTGAACGGACTAAAACGGAGTCCGGATGAATTAGTTATGAATTTTTGAAGTTATCTGTGCTTTTACTAAAACAGAAAAAAAATCCTTAATTAATTATTGCGCAATAACCCCCTAGGGCTGACGTCACTGCTGACGTCAGCGGCTAGGGCTGACGTCATCCGCGGCGGCGGCTGCGCACCACGTGGCACACACGTGGCACAGACGCGGCAGCCACGCGGCGCCCACGTGGCGGCCACGCGGCGCCCACGTGGCGGCCACGCGGGGCGGGAGCGGGCGGCCGGGATCGGCCCGAGTGGCCGATCCGACGGCTGAGGCGCGCGGGCGGCGGCTAGGGTTAGGGTTTGGCCGAGCGGCGGTGCGCGCGGGCGGCGGCGGAGCGGCGGCTCGCGGCGGCGGCGCACGGGAGGCGGCGGAGGCAGCGGCTCGCGGCGGCGGCGGAGCGACGCGACGGCTGCGCGGGGCGGCAACCGAGCGGCGGAGCGGCGCGCGAACGGCGGTGACGGAGAGGGGAAAGGGGCGGCGGCGGCGGCGCTTACCGACGGCGAAAAACGGCGGCGACGCGGCTTCGGCGACGGCGGCGCACGGGCTAGGGTTAGGGCGGCGGCGGCTTGGGAAACGGGAGAGGGGTCGCGCCGCGGGGAAATAAATAGGGGAGGAGGGCGGCTAGGGCACGGGCGGCGGCGGTTGCGGAGTCCCCGCGAAACACGGCGGCGCGGGCGGCTTGGCGGCGCCGGCCGAGTCGGAGACGACTCGGCCGCGGGCCCACGCGTCAGCGGGCGAGCGGCGCGGGGAGGCGCGGCGGACTTCCGGGCGGCTCGGGCCACGGCCTCGGGCCGGCCCGGGAAGGAGGAGAGGCGCGGGGAGGCAGCGGCGGACTTGGGCCGGCTGGGCCGGTCCGGGAGGGGAAGGAGGCGCGCGCGACAGCGGCTTGGGCCGGAGGGGAAAATGGGCCGACGGCCCGAGAAGAGGAAAAAGAAAAAGAAAAGGAAAAAGAATTTCCCAGGGATTTATTTATTGCGCTTGAGGGTTTTTAATTGGTTAAAATTATTTTGAGAGCTCTGAAAATTCCACTAAAAATCCTGTTAATGTATTTTGACATGGGGAACTCAAGAAAAATTCCACCTTGCCATTTCCACTTCTTTAATGCATTATTTAATTGGGTTTTTCTCCAGATTTAATTCAACAATTTCTCAGATAAATTATTAAATTTAATTTTTACGATTTGGGAGAACCTCAGGGTGTGACAAACCTACCCCCCTTAAACGGAATCTCGACCCCGAGATTCGGAGGTGCTGGCGAAGAGGTGCGGATGGGCAGCCTTCAATTCATCCTCTCTTTCCCATGTAGCTTCTTCCTCGGAATGATGGCTCCACTGAACTCTGCAGAACCTGGTAACCTTGTTTCTGGTCCTCCTCTCGCTGGTTTCGAGAATACGAATCGGCTTCTCCACATAAGTCAAGTCCTCTTGAATCTCAATTTGATCGGGACTGGCCTGTTCTTCCGGTACTCTCAAGCATTTCTTCAATTGCGAGACGTGAAACACATCGTGAATACCGGCCATGTTGGGTGGAAGCTCAAGCTGGTAAGCGACTTCTCCTCGACGCTCGCAGATCTTGTATGGTCCCACAAAGCGTGGTGCCAATTTGCCTTTAGTTTGAAAGCAGTGTACTCCTCGAAGCGGTGTCACACGAAGGTACACGTAGTCCCCTGTTTCGAAAGTTAACTCCCTTCGACGATTGTCGGCATAGCTTTTCTGTCAAGACTGCGCAATTCTCAACCTTTCTCTGACGGTTCTGACCTTTTCTTCCGCATCACTCAAGACTTCCGTCCCAAATAGTTGTCGTTCTCTAGTCTGATCCCAAAAGAGCGGGGTACGGCACTTTCTGCCATACAACGCCTCAAATGGTGCCATCTGCAAGCTGGCTTGATAACTGTTGTTGTAGGAGAACTCGGCATATGGCAAACTCTTGTCCCATGCTCCTCCAAAATCAAGCGCACAGGCTCTGAGCATATCCTCAAGTATCTGGTTCACTCGCTCAGTCTGGCCATCAGTTTGCGGATGGTAAGCCGTGCTAAAGTTCAAACGGGTTCCCAATTCTTCTTGTAATTTCTGCCAGAACTTTGAGGTGAACTGGCTTCCTCGATCCGATACGATCTTCTTAGGCACTCCGTGTAAACACATGATTCTTGCGAGGTAGAGTTATGCTAGCTTCTTTCCAGAGTAGGTAGTATGCACAAGAATGAAATGAGCCACTTTCGTGAGTCGATCCACGATGACCCAGATAGAATCATGTCCAGACGACGTTCTCGGCAAACCTGTGATGAAATCCATTCCAATTTCTTCCCATTTCCATTCCGGAATTTGGAGAGGCTGTAACAGTCCTGCAGGCCTTTGATGCTCTGCCTTGACTCGCTGGCACACGTCACAGAGTGCGACGAATTCAGCTATTTCTCTTCTCATGCTAACCCACCAAAACTTCTCTTTAAGGTCTTGGTACATCTTGGTACTGCCAGGATGAATTGAATACTGAGTTTGATGGGCTTCCGTGAGTATTAACTCCTTTAACTCTTTGTCTTCCGGGACGCACAGTCTTTCTCCCATCCATATCGTGCCATGCTCATCTTCGGAGAAATCTCGGGCCTTTCCAACCCTCATGTTTTTCTTGAGCTCTGCTATCTCCGGATCTTTAGCTTGAGCTGCTCGGACCTGCTCCACGAGCGTTGGTCGTGCTTCTAGAGCGGACGCGAACCCATGTTCAACAATACCGAGGTTCAGCCGTTCGAAGTCTCGCTGCAACTGGCTGCTCATCTCTTCCATACTTGTGGAGTTACAGTAGCTCTTCCGGCTTAAAGCATCTGCCACGACATTAGCTTTACCGGGATGGTAGTGGATTCCCAGATCATAGTCTTTAATCAATTCCAACCATCTTCGCTGACGGAGATTTAAGTCCGGTTGAGTGAAGATATACTTCAAACTCTTGTGATCCGTATACACCTCACAACGGTTTCCAATAAGATAATGTCTCCAGATCTTTAGGGCATGCACCACTGCTGCTAATTCCAGATCATGAGTGGGGTAATTATTCTCATGTGGGCGCAGTTGACGCGAAGCGTATGCAACCACTCTGCCTTCTTGCATCAATACACATCCTAGCCCTTGGCGAGACGCATCGCAATAAACCTGAAAATCTTTAGTCTGATCTGGCAGAATTAAGACTGGTGCCGTTACCAACTTCTTCTTAAGTTCCTCAAAACTTCTGTCGCATTCTGCTGACCACTTGAACTTCTCATCCTTTTTCAGCAACTGTGTCATTGGCTTGGCAATCTTGGAGAAATTCTCAATGAACCGACGGTAGTAACCCGCAAGTCCAAGAAAACTCCTAATCTGCGAAACCGTGCGCGGAGGCTTCCACTTGGTAACCGACTCCACATTCGACGGGTCTACTGCCACTCCTTGAGCTGTGATGATGTGGCCTAGGAACTGTACCTCCTCGAGCCAAAAGTCACACTTGCTAAACTTGGCATACAACTGGTGTTCCTTTAATTTCTCAAGTACGAGGCGAAGATGTTGCTCATGCTCCTCCTTGGACTTAGAGTAAACAAGTATATCATCGATAAAAACCACGACGAACTTATCCAGAAATTCCATGAACACCTTATTCATCAAGTTCATGAAAAAGGCCGGTGCATTGGTAAGTCCAAAAGACATGACTGTGCACTCAAACAACCCATACCGAGTAGTGAATGCCGTCTTCGGAATGTCCTCCTCTCTAATCCTCAATTGGTGGTAGCCTGATCGCAGGTCTATCTTGGAGAACCATGTTGCTCCCTTTAGCTGATCAAACAAATCATCAATCCGAGGTAACGGGTATTTGTTCTTGACGGTCACCTCATTGAGGGCGCGATAGTCGACGCACATCCTCTTGGTCTTATCTTTCTTCTCCACAAAGATCACCGGAGCACTCCAAGGTGACGTACTCGGGCGAATATATCCTTTCTGCAACTGCTCATCAACTTGCTTCTTGACTTCCGCCAGTTCATTGGCTCCCATCCTATAGGGTCTCTTGTGTATCGGGGCAGTTCCCGGTACTAAATCAATCCGAAATTCAATTTCTCTCTTTGGTGGCATTGTGGTTATGTCATCCGGAAAGACTTCAGGGTATTCTCTAACAATAGGAATATCCTCCAACTTCTTAATATCTTTCCCTTCTTCTGCGATCTGTTTCATCCCATCTACTTGGTTCAAGCACACTCTCTGCTTCTGGGGTGTCGGCGACTGGAATTTCACGACTTCTCCTTTCTCATTAACCAGAGTGATAGTGCGACTAGCGCAATCGATAACTCCCTTGTGCCTTGTTAACCAATCCATCCCAAGAATGACATCTAGGTCCTTGGACTCAAGAAGGATAAGATTGGCTAGAAATCTAGAACCCTGGATTTCTATTTCCACAGAAGGGCTATAACTGACAGAGGTGGAACTACTTCCCGGGGTGTAGACCCGCATTGGTATCTTAAGTTCCTGTTTTCTTAGACCATGCTTCCCCACAAAATTCTTGGAAATAAAGGAATGCGTTGCACCAGAATCAAATAAAACTGTAGCTGGGACTGAGTTGACAGAAAACATACCCAGTACAACTTCTGGTGCTGCTAGCGCCTCTTCTGCCGACGCATGGTTGACACGGGCATGAACAAACTTGGGTCCTGCACTCCTTGGCTTCGGGCACTTGTCGGTGAAGTGTCCGGGCTCGTTGCAGTTGAAGCAGACAAATGATTTTCCGCCGAACTCCTTCCTGGGTTGAGTCGATGGAGCTGGCTGAGCTGCAGCTGTTGGCGGGCGCGGAACCGGGTTGCGGTTGGGCTGTCCCCCGTTGTTGTTGCGGTTGCCGGAATTGTTGTTGTTGAAATTACCAGGCTAGTAAGGTCGATGTTGACGAACAATCATTGTAGTAGGTCCACCCTACTGTCCGACGGTGAACCGGGGCTTCTGTTGACTTCCCTGCTGCGTCCTGAACTGAACTGCTTTCCTCTTCCGATCCATCCTGTTGCGTTGATCCTCTTGACGGATCGCCTTATCCACTAACTTCTCGAAATCAGCATAATCCCCTGAGATTAGCTGGTTGGTCAATTCATCATCCAGGCCGGAAAGAAACTTTTCCTGCCTTTCCTCATCAGTGCGCACATCCTCCGGAGCGTAACGTGCGAGACGGTTAAACTCATGAAGGTACTCCGTCANGATCCATCCTGTTGCGTTGATCCTCTTGACGGATCGCCTTATCAACTAACTTCTCGAAATCAGCATAATCCCCTGAGATTAGCTGGTTGGTCAATTCATCATCCAGGCCGGAAAGAAACTTTTCCTGCCTTTCCGCATCAGTGCGCACATCCTCCGGAGCGTAACGTGCGAGACGGTTAAACTCATGAAGGTACTCCGTCACTGTTCTATACTACCTTGGTGGAGCGCTCTAAACTCCCTCTTCTTCTGGGCTACTATGCCGTCAGGAATTTGGGCTTTCCTGAAACTGCGGCAAAACTCCGCCCAAGTGACCTCCGTTCCGGGTGGACGGGTAACCAAATAGTTATCCCACCAAGCCGAAGCGGGACCCTGCAATTGATGGGTAGCGAAAGCGACCTTCTCTTGATCATTGCACTGGAGTAGATTAAGCTTCTTCTCAATAACATGAAGCCAATCATTCGCTTCCATGGGATTAGTAGTACTTGAGAAAACCGGCGGTCTGACACGAAGAAACTCTGGCAACTTGGATTGGGGTGGTGGTTGATTCTGTTGGGCCTGCTGCTGCTGCTGTTGAGCTTGTTGTTGCATCTGTTGCAACATTTGCTGTTGCATTTGTTGATGCTGCTGCTGCATTTGCTGGCATCATAGCCGCCATCATCTGCGTCTGGCTAGCTAGCACTTGAGTAAGAGTGGGATTATCCGGTGGTGGAGGAGGAGCGTTGGTGTTTTGTTCCATTAGTCTGGGATCCCTCTTGTCCGTTGTTGTTACCACTTGTCCTGGTGTTGACCATCTGAAGGAGAAAAACCAGCAGAAAGAAATGGACAAGAAAGAAAACAGATTGCTCAGAACAAAGCTTTTAATATATTATTAATTTAACTGTAATTGTTCTGATCTATTTTAAAACACTCCCAAAACAGCACGCAAAAATCCCTTAATAAGATAGGCCATACCATAGGCACATGGGTATCGACCATCGGCTAAACCCCAGAGCAAACAAACCTAGCACAACAGAACTAGCAAGCAAGCAAACTAAGAAAACGGAAAAAACTAAGGGGTAACGAGGCCTAATGCTCGGAACGGTTTCCGGAATCCGCCACTGAGAGGCTCGATCGTGGTGTACTGCCGGCGCTTCAAGGTACCCTACAACCAAAGTCATTACGGGCAAGCTCTGCCACGAAGAGTTCCCATGTTCTGACCACGGTGCGTCGGGGGATGACCCTGCCATCTACAGAGGGCAAAGGAACGGGACTCAAGATATGCTCAAAAAGAAAATTTTTGATGCAAGGAACCTTTTTTTTTCAAAAAATCCCAAAGACCACAGTTCCCGGACTTTTCCCAAAACAATTTAAATTTTTAAGGGAAAATGGCACATGAAAAATTTTAGAGGGCTGCTTAAGGTTTCCAGTTGGCTTGTCCTACGGTCAAGGGTCGGCTCTTAAGGTTTGGCCGAGCGGCGGCGCACGGGAGGGCGGCGGCGGAGGCGGCGGGCTCGCGGCGGCGGCGCACGGAGGCGGCGGAGGCAGCGGCTTCGCGGCGGCGGCGGAGCGGCGCGACGGCTGCGCGAGGCGGCAACCGAGCGGGCGGAGCGGCGCACGAACGGCGGCGACGGAGAGGGGAAAGGGGCGGCGGCGGCGGCGCTTACTGACGGCGGAAAACGGCGGCGGCGCGGCTTCGGCGACGGCGGCGCACGGGCTAGGGTTAGGGCGGCGGCGGCTTGGGAAACGGGAGAGGGGTTGCGGCGCGGGGAAATAAATAGGGGAGGAGGCCGGCTAGGGCACGGGCGGCGGCGGTTGCGGACTCCCCGCGAAACGCGGCGGCGCGGGCGGCGGCGCGCCGGCCGAGTCGGAGACGACTCGGCCGCGGGCCCACGCGTCAGCGGGCGCGGCGCGAGGGAGGCGCGGCGGACTTCCGGGCGGCTCGGGCCGCGGCCTCGGGCCGGCCCGGGAAGGAGGAGGGGCGTGGGGAGGCGCGGCGGCCTTGGGCCGGCTGGGCCGGTCCGGGAGGGAGAGCGGCGGCGCGGGCGCGGGCGCGGCCTTGGGCCGAGGAGGGGAAAATGGGCCGACGGCCCGAGAAGAGGAACAAGAAAAAGAAAAGGAAAAAGAATTTCCCAGGGATTTATTTATTGCGCTTGAGGGTTTTTAATTAGTTAAAATTATTTTGAGAGCTCTGAAAATTCCACTAAAAATCCTGTTAATGTATTTTGACATGGGGAACTCAAGAAAAATTACACCTTGCCATTTCCACTTCTTTAATGCATTATTAAATTGAGTTTTTGTCCAGATTTAATTCAACAATTTCTCAGATAAATTATTAAATTTAATTTTTACGATTTGGGAGAACCTCAGGGTGTGACATACGTCGAGGAGCATGAAAACTTTTCAGTGGAAAAGTTTAGAAACTAGGAGAATAAACACATTCCTCACCTTGTTTGGCACAACCTTGGATAAGCGATGCGTTTTAGGGCAATGTTCTTAAAGTTTCGATGGAAATAACCCCACAACAAGTTAATCTGGTCCGTTGAGGGCCCTTCTGCACCGAGCACGTCAGGTTTATGAACAAATTTGTGGTAGCGTTGCAGGGCAAGAACGACATTGGATGGGCTGAAAAACGCTCTTCAAATTCCATGTTGTCATGCATTTCCATCATAACGGATGTCGTTTCGGCTGATATTTGGCAACAGAGACATTCTATAAGGCCCTGGAGTGGCACACATGCGTGCTACGTCATGGAGCATGCAACCTTTTCAGGGGAAAAGTTTAGAAATTTTGTGAATAAACACATTCCTCACCTTGTTTGGCACAACCTTTCGATAAGCGATGCGTTTTAAGGCAATGTCCTTAAAGTTTCGATGGAAATATCCCAATAACAAGTTAATCTGGTCCGTTGAGGGCCCTTCTACACCGAGCATGTCAGGTTTAGGAACTAATTTGTGGTAGCGTGGCAGGGAAAGAACGACATTGGACGGGCTAAAAAACTCTCTTCAAATTCCATGTTGTCATGCATTTCCATCCTAACGGATGTCGTTTCGACTGATATCTGGCAACGGAGACATTCTACAAAGCCCTGGAGTGGCACTCATGCGTGCTACGTCGTGGAGCATGAAACCTTTTCAGTGGAAAGGTTTAGAAACTAGGCGAATAAACACATTCCTTACCTAGTTTGGCACAACCTTGGATAAGCGATGCGTTTTAGGGCAATGTTCTTAAAGTTTCGATGGAAATAACCCCACAACAAGTTAATCTGGTCCGTTGAGGGCCCTTCTACACCGAGCACGTCAGGTTTAAGAACAAATTTGTGGTAGCGTTGCAGGGCAAGAACGACATTGGATGGGCTGAAAAACGCTCTTCAAATTCCATGTTGTCATGCATTTCCATCATAACGGATGTCGTTTCGACTGATATCTGGCAACAGAGACATTCTACAAGGCCCTGGAGTGGCACACATGCGTGCTACGTCATGGAGAATGCAACATTTTCAGGGGAAAACTTTAGAAACTTTGTGAATAAACACATTCCTCACGTTGTTTGGCACAAGCTTTGGAGAAGCGCTGCGTTTTAAGGCAATGTCCTTAAAGTTTCGATGGAAATATCCCAATAACAAGTTAATCTGGTCCGTTGAGGGCCCTTCTACACCGAGCACGTCAGGTTTGGTAACTAATTTGTGGTAGCGTGGCAGGGAAAGAACGACATTGGACGGGCTAAAAAACTCTCTTCAAATTCCATATTGTCATGCATTTCCATCCTAACGGATGTCGTTTTGACCAATATCTGGCAACGGAGACATTCTACAAAGCACTGGAGTGGCACTCATGCGTGCAACGTCGTGGAGCATGAAACCTTTTCAGTGGAAAAGTTTAGAAACTAGGCGAATAAACACATTCCTCACCTTGTTTGGCACAACCTTGGATAAGCGATGCGTTTTAGGGCAATGTTCTTAAAGTTTCGATGGAAATAACCCCACAACAAGTTAATCTGGTCTGTTAAGGGCCCTTCAGCACCGAGCACGTCAGGTTTAAGAACAAATTTGTGGTAGCGTTGCAGGGCAAGAACGACATTGGATGGGCTGAAAAACGCTCTTCAAATTCCATGTTGTCATGCATTTCCATCATAATGGATGTCGTTTCGACTGATATCTGGCAACAAAGTTATTCTACAAGGCCCTGGAGTGGCACACATGCATGCTACGTCATGGAGCACGCACCCTTTTCAGGGGAAAAGTTTAGAAATTTAGTGAATAAACACATTCCGCACCTTGTTTGGCACAACCTTTGGATAAGCGATGCGTTTTAAGGCAATGTCCTTAAAGTTTCGATGGAAATAACCCAGCAACAAGTTAATCTGATCCGTTGAGGGCCCTTCTACACCAAGCACGTCAGGTTTAGGAACTAATTTGTGGTAGCGTGGCAGGGAAAGAACGACACTGGACGGGCTAAAAAACTCTCTTCAAATTCCATGTTGTCATGCATTTCCATCCTAACGAATGTCGTTTTGACTGATATCTGGCAACGGAGACATTCTACAAAGCCCTGGAGTGGCACTCATGCACGCTACGTTATGGAGCATACAACAGTTTCAGGGGAAAAGTTTAGAAACTTTGTGAATAAACACATTCCTCACCTTGTTTGGCACAACCTTTGGATAAGCGAGGCGTTTAGGGCAATGTCCTTAATGTTTCGATGGAAATAACCCCACAACAAGTTAATCTGGTCCATTGAGGGCCCTTCTGCACCGAGCACGTCAGGTTTATGAACAAATTTGTGGTAGCGTTGCAGGGCAAGAACGACATTGGATGGGCTGAAAAACGCTCTTCAAATTCCATGTTGTCATGCATTTCCATCATAACGGATGTCGTTTCGACTGATATTTGGGAACAGAGACATTCTATAAGGCCCTGGAGTGGCACACATGCATGCTACGTCATGGAGCATGCAACCTTTTCAGGGGAAAAGTTTAGAAATTTTGTGAATAAAAACATTCCTCACCTTGTTTGGCACAACCTTTGGATAAGCGATGCGTTTTAAGGCAATGTCCATAAAGTTTCGATGGAAATAACCCAACAACAAGTTAATCTGGTCCGTTGAGGGCCCTTCTACACCAAGCACGTCAGGTTTAGGAACTAATTTGTGGTAGCGTGGCAGGGTAGGAACGACATTGGACGGGCTAAAAAACTCTCTTCAAATTCCATGTTGTCATGCATTTCCATCCTAACGAATGTCGTTTCGACTGATATCTGGCAATGGAGACATTCTACAAAGCCCTGGAGTGGCACTTATGCGTGCTACGTCGTGGAGCATGAAAACTTTTCAGTGGAAAAGTTTAGAAACTAGGCGAATAAACACATTCCTCACCTTGTTTGGTACAACCTTGGATAAGCGATGCGTTTTAGGGCAATGTTCTTAAAGTTTCGATGGAAATAACCCCACAACAAGTTAATCTGGTCCGTTGAGGGCCCTTGTGCACCGAGCACGTCAGGTTTATGAACAAATTTGTGGTAGCGTTGCAGGGCAAGAACGACATTGGATGGGCTGAAAAACGCCCTTCAAATTCCATGTTGTCATGCATTTCCATCATAACGGATGTCGTTTCGACTGATATCTGGCAACAGAGACATTCTACAAGGCCCTGGAGTGGCACACATGCGTGCTACGTCATGGAGCATGCAACATTTTCAGGGGAAAACTTTAGAAACTTTGTGAATAAACACATTCCTCACCTTTTTTGGCACAAGCTTTGGAGAAGCGCTGCGTTTTAAGGCAATGTCCTTAAAGTTCCGATGGAAATAACCCAACAACAAGTTAATCTGGTCCGTTGAGGGCCCTTCTACACCAAGCACGTCAGGTTTAGTAACTAATTTGTGGTAGCGTGGCAGGGAAAGAACGACATTGGACGGGCTAAAAAACTCTCTTCAAATTCCATGTTGTCATGCATTTCCATCCTAACGGTTGTCGTTTCAACTGATATCTGGCAACGCAGACATTCTACAAAGCCCTGGAGTGGCACTCATGCGTGCTATTTAATGGAGCATGCAACATTTTCAGGGGAAAAGTTTAGAAACTTTGTGAATAAACACATTCCTCACCTTGTTTGGCACAACCTTTGGATAAGCGATGCGTTTTAAGGCAATGTCCTTAAAGTTTCGATGGAAATATCCCAACAACAAGTTAATCTGGTACGTTGAGGGCCCTTCTACACCGAGCACGTCAGGTTTAGGAAATAATTTGTGGTAGCGTGGCAGGGAAAGAACGACATTGGACGGGCTAAAAAACTCTCTTCAAATTCCATGTTGTCATGCATTTCCATCCTAACGGATGTTGTTTTGACCGATATCTGGCAACGGAGACATTCTACAAAGCACTAGAGTGGCACTCATGCGTGCAACGTCGTGGAGCATGAAACCTTTTCAGTGGAAAAGTTTAGAAACTAGGCGAATAAACACATTCCTCACCTTGTTTGGCACAACCTTGGATAAGCGATGCGTTTTAGGACAATGTTCTTAATGTTTCGATGGAAATAACCCCACAACAAGTTAATCTGGTCCGTTGAGGGCCCTTCAGCACCGAGCACGTCAGGTTTAAGAACAAATTTGTGGTAGCGTTGCAGGGCGAGAACGACATTGGATGGGCTGAAAAACGCTCTTCAAATTCCATGTTGTCATGCATTTCCATCATAACGGATGTCGTTTCGACTGATATCTGGCAACAGAGACATTCTACAAGGCCCTGGGGTGGCACACATGTGTGCTACGTCATGGAGCATGCAACCATTTCAGGGGAAAAGTTTAAAAATTTAGTGAATAAACACATTCCTCACCTTGTTTGGCACAAGCTTTGGAGAAGCGCTGCGTTTTACGGCAATGTCCTTAAAGTTCCGATGGAAATAACACAACAACAAGTTAATCTGGTCCGTTGAGGGCCCTTCTACACCAAGCACGTCAGGTTTAGTAACTAATTTGTGGTAGCGTGGCAGGGAAAGAACGACATTGGACGGGCTAAAAAACTCTCTTCAAATTCCATGTTGTCATGCATTTCCATCCTAACGGATGTCGTTTCGACTGATATCTGGCAACGCAGAAATTCTACAAAGCCCTGGAGTGGCACTCATGCGTACTATTTCATGGAGCATGCAACATTTTCAGGGGAAAACTTTAGAAACTTTGTGAATAAACACATTCCTCACCATGTTTGGCACAAGCTTTGGAGAAGCGATGCGTTTTAGGACAATGTTCTTAAAGTTTCGATGGAAATAACCCCACAACAAGTTAATCTGGTCTGTTGAGGGCCCTTCCACACCAAGCACGTCAGGTTTAGGAACTAATTTGTTGTTGCGTGGCAGGGAAAGAACGACATTGGACGGGCTAAAAAACTCTCTTCAAATTCCATGTTGTCATGCATTTCCATCCTAACGAATGTCGTTTCGACTGATATCTCGCAACAGAAACACTCTACAAAGCCATGGAGTTGCACTCATGCGTGCTACGTCATGGAGCATGAAACCTTTTCAGTGGAAAAGTTTAGAAACTAGGCGAATAAACACATTCCTCACCTTGTTTGGCACAACCTTGGATAAGCGATGCGTTTTAGGGCAATGTTCTTAAAGTTTCGATGGAAATAACCCCACAACAAGTTAATCTGGATCGTTAAGGGCCCTTCAACACCAAGCACGTCAGGTTTAAGAACAAATTTGTGGTAGCGTTGCAGCGCAAGAACGACATTGGATGGGCTGAAAAACGCTCTTCAAATTCCATGTTGTCATGCATTTCCATCATAATGGATGTCGTTTTGACTGATATCTAGCAACGGAGTCATTCTACAAGGGCCTAGAGCGGCACACATGCATGCTACGTCATGGAGCATGCAAGCATTTCAGGGGAAAAGTTTAAAAATTTAGTGAATAAACACATTCCGCACCTTGTTTGGCACAACCTTGGATAAGCGATGCGTTTTAGGGCAATGTTCTTAAAGTTTCGATGGAAATAACCCCACAACAAGTTAATATGGTCCATTGAGGGCCCTTCTACACCAAGCACGTCAGGTTTAGGAACTAATTTGTGGTAGCGTGGCAGGGAAAGAACGACACTGGACGGGCTAAAAACTCTCTTCAAATTCCATGTTGTCATGCATTTCCATCTTAACGAATGTCGTTTTGACTGGTATCTAGCAACGGAGACATTATACAAAGCCCTGGAGTGGCACTCATGCACGCTACGTTATGGAGCATACAACAGTTTCAGGGGAAAAGTTTAGAAACTTTGTGAATAAACACATTCCTCACCTTGTTTGGCACAACCTTTGGATAAGCGAGGCGTTTAGGGCAATGTCCTTAATGTTTCGATGGAAATAACCCCACAACAAGTTAATCTGGTCTGTTGAGGGCCCTTCTACACCGAGCACATCATGTTTAGGAACTAATTTGTGGTAGCGTGGCAGGGAAAGAACGACATTGGTCGGGCTAAAAGACTCTCTTCAAATTCCATGTTGTCATGCATTTCCATCCTAACGGATGTCGTTTTGACTGATATCTGGCAACGTAGACATTCTACAATGCCTTGGAGTGGCACTCATGCGTGCTACGTCATGGAGCTTGCAACCATTTCAGGGGAAAACTTTAGAAACTTTGTGAATAAACACATTCCTCACCTTGTTTGGCACAACCTTTGGATAAGCGATGCGTTTTAAGGCAATGTCCTTAAAGTTTCGATGGAAATAACCCAACAACAAGTTAATCTGGTCCGTTGAGGGCCCTTCTACACCAAGCACGTCAGGTTTAGGAACTAATTTGTGG
>BDMV01000007.1:14712212-14736812 GCA_008326285.1 Oryza officinalis
GTGAATAAACACATTCCTCACCTTGTTTGGCACAACCTTTGGATAAGCGAGGCGTTTAGGGCAATGTCCTTAAAGTTTCGATGGAAATAACCCCACAACAAGTTAATCTGGTCCATTGAGGGCCCTTCTACATCAAGCACGTCAGGTTTAGGAACTAATTTGTGGTAGCGTGGCAGGGAAAGAACGACATTGGACGGGCTAAAAAACTCTCTTCAAATTCCATGTTGTCAAGCATTTCCATCCTAACGGATGTCGTTTCCTCTGATATCTGGCAACGCAGACATTCTACAAAGCCCTGGAGTGGCACTCAAGCGTGCTACGTCATGGAGCATGCAACATTTTCAGGGGAAAACTTTAGAAACTTTGTGAATAAACACATTCCTCACCTTGTTTGGCCAACCTTTGGATAAGCGATGCGTTTTAAGGCAATGTCCTTAATGTTCCGACGGAAATAACCCAACAACAAGTTAATCTGGTCCGTTGAGGGCCCTTCTACACCAAGCACGTCAGGTTTAGGAACTAATTTGTGGTAGCGTGGCAGGGAAAGAACGACATTGGACGGGCTAAAAAACTCTCTTCAAATTCCATGTTGTCATGCATTTCCATCCTAACGGATGTCGTTTCGACTGATATCTGGCAACGCAGATATTCTACAAAGCCCTGGAGTGGCACTCATGCGTGCTACGTCATGGAGCATGCAACAATTTCAGGGGAAAAGTTTAGAAACTTTGTGAATACACATTCCACACCTTGTTTGGCACAACCTTTGGATAAGCGAGACGTTTAGGGCAATGTCCTTAAAGTTTCGATGGAAATAACCCCACAACAAGTTAATCTGGTCTGTTGAGGGCCCTTCTACACTGAGCACGTCAGGTTTAGGAACTAATTTGTGGTAGCGTGCCAGGGAAAGAACGACTTTGGACGGGCTAAAAAACTCTCTTCAAATTCCATGTTGTCATGCATTTCCATCCTAACGGATGTCGTTTCGACTGATATCTGGCAACGCAGATATTCTACAAAGCCCTGGAGTGGCACTCATGCGTGCTACGCCATGGAGCATGGAACATTTTCAGGGGAAAACTTTAGAAACTTTGTGAATAAACACATTCCTCACCTTGTTGGGCACAACCTTTGGATAAGCGATGCGTTTTAAGGCAATGTCCTTAAAGTTCCGACGGAAATAACCCGACAACAAGTTAATCTGGTCCATTGAGGGCCCTTCTACACCAAGCACGTCAGGTTTAGGAACTAATTTGTGGTAGCGTGGCAGGGAAACAACGGCATTGGACGGGCTAAAAAACTTTAGTCAAATTCCATGTTGTCATGCATTTCCATCCTAACGGATGTCGTTTCGACTGATATGTCGCAACGGACACATTCTACTAAGCCATGGAGTTGCACTTATGCGTGCTACGTCGTGGAGCATGAAACCTTTTCAGTGGAAAAGTTTAGAAACTAGGCGAATAAACACATTCCTCACCTTGTTTGACACAACCTTTGGATAAGCGAGGCGTTTAGGGCAATGTCCTTAAAGTTTCGATGCAAATAACCCCACAACAAGTTAATCTGGTCCGTTGAGGGCCCTTCTACACCGAGCACGTCAGGTTTAGGAACTAATTTGTGGTAGCGTGGCAGGGAAAGAACGACATTGGACGGGCTAAAAAACTCTCTTCAAATTCCATGTTGTCATGCATTTCCATCCTAACGGATGTCATTTCAACTGATATCTGGCAACGCAGACATTCTACAAAGCCCTGGAGTGGCACTCATGCGTGCTACGTCATGGAGCATGCAGAATTTTCAGGGGAAAACATTAGAAACTTTGTGAATAAACACATTCCTCACCTTGTTTGGCACAACCTTTGGATAAGCGATGCGTTTTAAGGCAATGTCCTTAAAGTTTCGATGGAAATAACCCAACAACAAGTTAATCTGGTCCGTTGAGGGCCCTTCTACACCAAGCACGTCAGGTTTAGGAACTAATTTGTGGAAGCGTGGCAGGGAAAGAACGACATTGGATGGGCTAAAAAACTCTCTTCAAATTCCATGTTGTCATGCATTTCCATCCTAACGGATGTCGTTTCGACTGATATCTGGCAACGCAGACATTCTACAAAGCCCTGGAGTGGCACTCATGCGTGCTACGTCATGGAGCATGCAACATTTTCAGGGGAAAACTTTAGAAACTTTGTGAATAAACACATTCCTCACCTTGTTTGGCACAACCTTTGGATAAGCGATGCGTTTTAAGGCAATGTCCTTAAAGTTCCGACGGAAATAACCCAACAACAAGTTAATCTGGTCCGTTGAGCCCTTCTACACCAAGCACGTCAGGTTTAGGAACTAATTTGTGGTAGCGTGGCAGGGAAAGAACGACATTGGACGGGCTAAAAAACTCTCTTCAAATTCCTTGTTGTCATTCATTTCCATCCTAACGGATGTCGTTTCGACTGATATCTCGCAACGGAGACATTCTACTAAGCCATGGAGTTGCTCTTATGCATGCTACGTCGTGGAGCATGAAACCTTTTAAGTGGAAAAGTTTAGAAACTAGGTGAATAAACACATTCCTCACCCTGTTTGGCACAACCTTGGATAAGCGATGCGTTTTAGGGCAATGTTCTTAAAGTTTCGATGTCACTAACCCCACAACAAGTTAATCTGGTCCGTTAAAGGCCCTTCAGCACCGAGCACGTCAGGTTTAAGAACAAATTTGTGGTAGCGTTGCAGGGCAAGAACGACATTGGATGGGCTGAAAAACACTCTTCAAATTCCATGTTGTCATGCATTTCCATCATAACGGATGTCGTTTCGACTGATATCTGGCAACAGAGTCATTCTACAAGGCCCTGGAGTGGCACACATGCATGCAACGTGATGGATCATGCAACCTTTTCAGGGGAAAAGTTTAGAAATTTAGTGAATAAACACATTCCGCACCTTGTTTGGCACAATCTTTGGATAAGCGATGCGTTTTAAGGCAATGTCCTTAAAGTTTCGATGGAAATAACCCAACAACAAGTTAATCTGGTCCGTTGAGGGCACTTCTACACCAAGCACGTCAGGTTTAGGAACTAATTTGTGGTAGCGTGGCAGGGAAAGAACGACATTGGACGGGCTAAAAAACTCTCTTCAAATTCCACGTTGTCATGCATTTCCATCCTAATGAATGTCGTTTCGACTGATATCTGGCAACGGAGACATTCTACAAAGCCCTAGAGTGGCACTCATGCACGCTACGTTATGGAGCATGCAACAGTTTCAGGGGAAAAGTTTAGAAACTTTGTGAATAAACACATTCCTCACTTTGTTTGGCACAACCTTTGGATAAGCGATGCGTTTTTAGGCAATGTCCTTAAAGTTCCGACGGAAATAACCCAACAACAAGTTAATCTGGTCCGTTGAGCCCTTCTACACCAAGCACGTCAGGTTTAGGAACTAATTTGTGGTAGCGTGGCAGGGAAAGAACGACATTGAACGGGCAAAAAAACTCTCTTCAAATTCCATGTTGTCATGCATTTCCATCCTAACGGATGTCGTTTCAACTGATATCTGGCAACGCAGACATTCTACAAAGCCCTGGAGTAGCACTCATGCGTGCTACGTCATGGAGCATGCAACATTTTCAGGGGAAAACTTTATAAACTTTGTGAATAAACACATTCCTCACCTTGTTTGGCACAACCTTTGGATAAGCGATGCGTTTTAAGGCAATGTCCTTAAAGTTCCAACAGAAATAACCCAACAACAAGTTAATCTGGTCCATTGAGCCCTTCTACACCAAGCACGTCAGGTTTAGGAACTAATTTGTGGTAGCGTGGCAGGGAAAGAACGACATTGGACGGGCTAAAAAACTCTCCTCAAATTCCTTGTTGTCATTCATTTACATCCTAACGGATGTCGTTTCGACCGATATCTCGCAACAGAGACACTCTACTAAGCCATGGAGTTGCACTTATGCGTGCTACGTCGTGGAGCATGAAACCTTTTCAGTGGAAAAGTTTAGAAACTAGGCGAATAAACACATTCCTTACCTTGTTTGGCACAACCTTGGATAAGCGATGCGTTTTAGGGCAATGTTCTTAAAGTTTCGATGGAACTAACCCCACAGCAAGTTAATCTGATCCGTTAAGGGCCCTTCAGCACCGAGCACGTCAGGTTTAAGAACAAATTTGTGGTAGCGTTGCAGGGCAAGAACGACATTGGATGGGCTGAAAAACGCTCTTCAAATTCCATGTTGTCATGCATTTCCATCATAACGGATGTCGTTTCGACTGATATCTGGCAACAGAGTCATTCTACAAGGCCCTGGAGTGGCACACATGCATGCTACGTGATGGATCATGCAACCTTTTCAGGGGAAAAGTTTAGAAATTTAGTGAATAAACACATTCCGCACCTTGTTTGGCACAACCTTTGGATAAGCGATGCGTTTTAAGGCAATGTCCTTAAAGTTTCGATGGAAATAACCCAACAACAAGTTAATCTGGTCCGTTGAGGGCGCTTCTACAACAAGCATGTGAGCTTTAGGAACTAATTTGTGGTAGCGTGGCAGGGAAAGAACGACATTGGACGGGCTAAAAAACTCTCTTCAAATTCCATGTTGTCATGCATTTCCATCCTAACGAATGTCGTTTCGACTGATATCTGGCAACGGATACATTCTACAAAGCCCTGGAGTGGCACTCATGCACGCTACGTTATGGAGCATGCAACAGTTTCAGGGGAAAAGTTTACAAACTTTGTGAATAAACACATTCCTCACCTTGTTTGGCACAACCTTTGGATAAGCGAGGCGTTTAGGGCAATGTCCTTAAAGTTTCGATGGAAATAACCCCACAACAAGTTAATCTGGTCCGTTGAGGGCCCTTCTACACCAAGCACGTCAGGTTTAGTAACTAATTTGTGGTAGCGTGGCAGGGAAAGAACGACATTGGACGGGCTAAAAAACTCTCTTCAAATTCCATGTTGTCATGCAGTTCCGTCCTAACGGATGTCGTTTCGACTGATATCTGGCAACGGAGACATTCTACAAAGCCCTGGAGTGGCACTCATGCACGCTACGTTATGGAGCATGCAACAGTTTTAGGGGAAAAGTTTAGAAACTTTGTGAATAAACACATTCCTCACCTTGTTTGGCACAACCTTTGGATAAGCGAGGCGTTTAGGGCAATGTCCTTAAAGTTTCGATGGAAATAACCCCACAACAAGAAAATCTGGTCCGTTGAGGGCCCTTCTACACCGAGCACGTCAGGTTTAGGAACTAATTTGTGGTAGCGTGGCAGGGAAAGAACGACATTGGACGGGATAAAAAACTCTCTTCAAATTCCATGTTGTCATGCATTTCCATCCTAACGGATGTCGTTTCAACTGATATCTGGCAACGCAGACATTCTACAAAGCCCTGGAGTGGCACTCATGCGTGCTACGTCATGGAGCATGCAACATTTTCAGGGGAAAACTTTAGAAGCTTTGTGAAGAAACACAATCCTCACCTTGTTTGGCACAACCTTTGGATAAGCGATGCGTTTTAAGGCAATGTCCTTAAAGTTCCGATGGAAATAACCCCACAACAAGTTAATCTGGTCCATTGAGGGACTTTATACACCAAGCACGTCAGGTTTAGGAACTAATTTGTGGTAGCGTGGCAGGGAAAGAACGACATTGGACGGGCTAAAAAACTCTCTTCAAATTACATGTTGTCATGCATTTCCATCCTAACGAATGTCGTTTCAACTGATATCTGGCAACGCAGACATTCTACAAAGCCCTGGAGTGGCACTCATGCGTGGTACGTCACGGAGCATGCAACATTTTCAGGGGAAAACTTTAGAAACTTTGTGAATAAACACATTCCTCACCTTGTTTGGCACAACCTTTGGATAAGCGATGCGTTTTAAGACAATGTCCTTAAAGTTCCGACGGAAATAACCCAACAACAAGTTAATCTGGTCTATTGAGGGCCCTTCTACAACAAGCACATCAGGTTTACGAACTAATTTGTGGTAGCGTGGCAGGGAAAGAACGACATTGGACGGGCTAAAAAACTCTCTTCAAATTCCATGTTGTCATGCATTTCCATCCTAAGGGATGTCGTTTCGACTGATATCTGGCAACGGAGACATTCTACAAAGCCCAGGAGTGGCACTCATGCACGCTACGTTATGGAGCATGCAACAGTTTTAGGGGAAAATTTTAGAAACTTTGTGAATAAACACATTCCTCACCTTGTTTGGCACAACCTTTGGATAAGCGAGGCGTTTAGGGCAATGTCCTTAAAGTTTCGATGGAAATAACCCCGCAACAAGTTAATCTGGTCCGTTGAGGGCCCTTCTACACCGAGCACGTCAGGTTTAGGAACTAATTTGGGGTAGCGTGGCAGGGAAAGAACGACATTGGACGGGATAAAAAACTCTCTTCAAATTCCATGTTGTCATGCATTTCCATCCTAACGGATGTCGTTTCAACTGATTTCTGGCAACGCAGACATTCTACAAAGCCCTGGAGTGGCACTCATGCGTGCTACGTCATGGAGCATGCAACATTTTCAGGGGAAAACTTTAGAAGCTTTGTGAATAAACACATTCCTCACCTTGTTTGGCACAACCTTTGGATAAGCGATGCGTTTTAAGGCAATGTCCTTAAAGTTTCGATGGAAATAACCCCACAACAAGTTAATCTGGTCCATTGAGGGCCCTTCTACACTGAGCACGTTAGGTTTAGGAACTAATTTGTGGTAGCGTGCCAGGGAAAGAACGACTTTGGATGGGCTAAAAAACTCTCTTCAAATTCCATGTTGTCATGCATTTCCATCCTAACGGATGTCGTTTCGGCTGATATCTGGCAACACAGACATTCTACAAAGCCCTGGAGTGGCACTCATGCGTGCTACGTCATGGAGCATGCAACATTTTCAGGGGAAAACTTTAGAAACTTTGTGAATAAACACATTCCTCACCTTGTTTGGCACAACTTTTGGATAAGCGATGCGTTTTAAGGCAATGTCCTTAAAGTTTCGATGGAAATAACCCCAGAACAAGTTAATCTGCTCCGTTGAGGGACCTTCTACACCAAGCACGTCAGGTTTAGGAACTAATTTGTGGAAGCGTGGCAGAGAAAGAACGACATTGGATGGGCTAAAAAACTCTCTTCAAATTACATGTTGTCATGCATTTCCATCCTAACGAATGTCGTTTCGACTGATATCTGGCAACGGAGACATTCCACAAAGCCCTGGAGTGGCACTCATGCACGCTACGTTATGGAGCATGCAACAGTTTCAGGGGAAAAGTTTAGAAACTTTGTGAATAAACACATTCCTCACCTTGTTTGGCACAACATTTGGATAAGCGAGGCGTTTAGGGCAATGTCCTTAAAGTTTCGATGGAAATAACCCCACAACAAGTTAATCTGGTCCGTTGAGGGCCCTTCTACACTGAGCATGTTAGGTTTAGGAACTAATTTGTGGTAGCGTGGCAGGGAAAGAACGACTTTGGACGGGCTAGAAAACTCTCTTCAAATTCCATGTTGTCATGCATTTCCATCCTAACGGATGTCGTTTCGGCTGATATCTGGCAACGCAGACATTCTACAAAGCCCTGGAGTGGCACTCATGCGTGCTACGTCATGGAGCATGCAACATTTTCAGGGGAAAACTTTAGAAACTTTGTGAATAAACACATTCCTCACCTTGTTTGGCACAACCTTTGGATAAGCGATGCGTTTTAAGGCAATGTCCTTAAAGTTCCGACGGAAATAACCCCACAACAAGTTAATCTGGTCCGTTGAGGGCCCTTCTACACCAAGCACGTCAGGTTTAGGAACTAATTTGTGGTAGCGTGGCAGGGAAAGAACGACATTGGACGGGCTAAAAAACTCTCTTCAAATTCCATGTTGTCACGCATTTCCATCCTAACGGATGTCGTTTCGACTGATATCTGGCAATGAAGACATTCTACAAAGCCCTGGAGTGGCACTCATGCACGCTACGTTATGGAGCATGCAACAGTTTCAGGGGAAATGTTTAGAAACTTTGTGAATAAACACATTCCTCACCTTGTTTGGCACAACCGTTGGATAAGCGAGGCGTTTAAGGCAATGTCCTTAAAGTTTCGATGGAAATAACCCCCAACAAGTTAATCTGGTCCGTTGAGGGCCCTTCTACACTGAGCACGTTAGGTTTAGGAACTAATTTGTGGTAGCGTGCCAGGGAAAGAACGACTTTGGACGGGCTAAAAAACTATCTTCAAATTCCATGTTGTCATGCATTTCCATCCTAACGGATGTCGTTTTGACTGATATCTGGCAACGCAGACATTCTACAAAGCCCAGGAGTGGCACTCATGCGTGCTACGTCATGGAGCTTGCAACATTTTCAGGGAAAAACTTTAGAAACTTTGTGAATAAACACATTCCTCACCTTGTTTGGCACAACCTTTGGATAAGCGATGCGTTTTAAGGCAATGTCCTTAAAGTTCCGACGGAAATAACCCAACAACAAGTTAATCTGGTCCATTGAGGGCCCTTCTACACCAAGAACGTCAGGTTTAGGAACTAATTTGTGGTAGCGTGGCAGGGAAAGAACGAAATTGGACGGGCTAAAAAACTCTCTTCAAATTCCATGTTGTCATGCATTTCCCTCCTAACGGATGTCGTTTCGACTGATATCTGGCAACGGAGACATTCTACAAAGCCCTGGAGTGGCACTCATGCACGCTACGTTATGGAGCATGCAACAGTTTCAGGGGAAAAGTTTAGAAACTTTGTGAATAAACACATTCCTCACCAAGTTTGGCACAACCTTTGGATAAGCGAGGCGTTTAGAGCAATGTCCTTAAAGTTTCGATGGAAATAACACCACAACAAGTTAATCTGGTCCGTTGAGGGCCCTTCTACACCGAGCACGTCAGGTTTAGGAACTAATTTGTGGTAGCGTGGCAGGGAAAGAACGACATTGGACGGGCTAAAAAACTCTCTTCAAATTCCATGTTGTCATGCATTTCCATCCTAACGGATGTCGTTTCGACTGATATCTGGCAACGCAGACATTCTACAAAGCCCTGGAGTGGCACTCATGCGTGCTACGTCATGGAGCATGCAACATATTCAGGGGAAAACTTTAGAAACTTTGTGAATAAACACATTCCTCACCTTGTTTGGCACAACCTTTGGATAAGCGATGCGTTTTAAGGCAATGTCCTTAAAGTTCCGATGGAAATAACCCAACAACAAGTTAATCTGGTCCGTTGATGGCCCTTCTACACCAAGCATGTCAGGTTTAGGAACTAATTTGTGGTAGCGTGGCAGGGAAAGAACGACATGGACGGGCTAAAAAACTGTTAACGACGGATTTTGGTAATCGACTCGGAAAGAAAAGAGGAAACCGAAGCATAGAGGAAGGATTGAGTTGGAGTCGGACCAGGCTTCGTATCGTACCCGGTAACCGTATCGGACTGGGGAGGTGTTGCTATAAAGAGCGTATCGGCCGATACGGATTTGGTTTGGTCGTGGGCCAATGCGGGTTGTGAGTTGACAGTGTCAACGTGGGCTTGGTCTGGGCTCAAAGTAAGCTTCAAGGAAGTTGCCAAATAGAGATAAAGCTCGGTTTTAGGCAATTGTATCTTGTAAATTAAGCAGTGTAGATCTAATTTGTGGCTTAAGTCTGCCGCAAGGATTTGTTTGTTAGTTGTAGATAAGATCGTGCCCTACAAGGGTTCTGTTGTAACCTCGGGTATAAATATCCCGATAGTTTGTATGTGTACTATCTCTCTCAATCAATCACACAATCAGATTAATCTACTTTCGGCGCATCGCCAACCCTCGCAAGAGGTCTTTTTCGACAAGTTCTTGCTTCCTCGGAGCAGAGGTAAGAACTCGTCCCCGACGATCTGCATCGTCGGGGCTAACGTATCGCTTTAGACACGTTAAGCCTCGATGATGTGATCGTCGATTATCATGTCTTGAATAGTTTTGACAGGTATTTTAATTAAGCCTTGCCAGCGGTTCACTCGCTTTAGGGTTTATTGCCGACGATGGTTTAATTCTTATGCTTGGCTAGATTGTTCAATGCAGCTGCCATCCCCAAAAGCAATCGACGACTTGATTTTCTTAATGTTAAGTCTCAATTCACACTTCGAGTTGCCATCGACCTTAGTCCTGTTTTGAGATCTAACACAAAGCCTGTTTTCGGTTGTAATTAAGGATAGTGCCGGGGTTTTAGCCGGTCTTATCTAACATATGCGATTGTTTTATGTTTCTTGCATATGTTTGTCACTTATATGTGCAGATCGATAAGTATAGGCATGTCGATCGTGAAGTAATCCTAAGATTTCTTTATGGTTGATATGTTTATACTGGCCGATTGGCTCGTATAAGTTTGCACTAGAGTATTAGCTGGTGTAGTTACCTTTGTCATCCTTATCGGCCGATTTTATTAGTTGAGATCTACATATCAATGAAGGCCGATAAGACTAGATTCATGTTTTACTTATTTTCTAAGTGAGCCGACATAGCTTTGCCCTATCGGCTGGGCTATGACAATGTGTCATCGGTCTGTTGACCGATCGGCCGTTGTTCTCTGACTTGGTTTACTTGTTTCTTGTTGATTGCAGATCAAATCAACTGGCACGCTCTACTTACGACTAGGCAAGCCATTTGGACCTGCACTGGAGTTAAGCAGATCTCCAGGCCGCCGTAGAAACGTGGAACCCGTTTGGTTGCTGGACGGGTCGAAATTCTGCGCCAACACGCTTTTGGCACGCCCGGTGGGACAACAAGAACAAGCTTCTCACCAGCAACAAGAACACCTCGAGATGTCGAAGCAGGCCGAGATCGTCGAGGAGAACGTCATTCCCGTGACCGCCGACCAGCTCAACGCAGAACAGAAAGCTGAGATGAATAGTCTGGTCGAGCAGTTCCAGAATATGTACCTGCAAACATATTCTAGGACTCGGCAGGGCACCTTGATTCAAAAGTCCAAGGTGGTCATGCCGAGTTCCGGAGATGGAGCTGGAACGTTGGCGGCGGCGCACGATCACGCCGTCAAAACTGAAGACACTGCAGCGCCGACGTTACAAGACAGGATTGACTCCGTAGTCCACTCTGCGCTAGTCAACCAATCAGGGATTTTGGTGAACACCTTGACCAATACGGTCAAATCTATCTTAGACGGGTCAATCCACCAGTTCAAACCTCAGGGGCCGATTTTCTTGCCAGAAAATAAGTTCCCTGCATATCGGACCCTGAGGAATGATCTGAGCACGTCTCAGCCAACACCGCCGATGCCACCCCCATCGGCGCAACCGACAACGACATTGCCACTGGTCCTCACCAGGCAGACCGGGGGCAGCCCTCAGCTCATCACCGAGGAACAGTACACTCAATGGACCAAGGGGAAGCAACCGGTGGTTGAGCCGATGCAGCAAGTTCCCGTCCACCAGCCATCGGCCGGACAACCGCAAGCCCCAGTGTTCAATAGTCCTCCACTCCAAGCTGCATACAACGTGCCACAAGGCTATCAGCAGCACCCTGCAGGACAGTATGGCGTACCGAACTCGGATCATTATTACCAGCCATATTCCCCTAGGCAATATCAAGCAGAGGGTCTGCAACAGTCGTTTCAGCCAGACCTCCCACATTGGCCCGCAGGATATTGGGCCGATATGATAGCCGAAGTAATGCGGGACCAATTCGGCTTGAAGCCCAAGGAGAACTCTACGGTGTATCGGCACCCGTATCCCGAGGAGTTTGACAGGGTACCGTTGCCAGGCCGATACAAGATCCCGGATGTCTCTAAGTTTTCGGGACAGGACAACGTCTCGACATATGAGCATGTCAGCCGATTCTTAGCACAGTGCGGGGAGGCATCGGCTATCGAGGCGTTGAGGGTGAGGTTTTTCCCTCTGTCCTTATCAGGGTTTGCATTCACGTGGTTCTCTTCCTTGCCCTGTAATTCCATCAGAGGATGGATAGATCTGGAGAAACAGTTTCATAGATACTTCTACAATGGCGTACAAGAAATGAAACTGTCAGATCTGACTGCCATCAAGCAACGTGTGGATGAATCGGTCCCTGAGTACATACAAAGGTTCAGAGACATACGAAACAGATGTTATAGCCTCAGTCTGACCGATTCCCAGTTAGCCGATCTGGCTTTTCAGGGATTGCTAGGGCCGATACGCGAGAGGTTCTCCTCGCAGGAATTTGACAGCCTCGCTCAGCTGGCACAACGAGTATCGGCCCACGAGCAGCGATTCCAGGAGGCAAAGAAGTTCGCGAAAAAGATTAACACTGTTTATCAGTACGCCTCCGACGATGACGGCGATGAAGATGGTGATGTCGACCTAGCTGAGTGGGCCCGGATGAGGAAATCAACAACTTGCCAGTGGGCCAAGAAAGGAGATAAAGAAGATAAATATGATTTCGACATCAACAAGGCCGATAAGATATTTGATCTACTGTTGCAAGAAAAGCAGATCCAACTGCCAGTAGGTCACGTATTGCCATCGGCCGAAGACATCAAGAAAAGGAGATATTGCAAGTGGCACAATTCCTACTCACACCATACAAACGAATGCAAGATCTTCCGGCAACAAATTCAATCGGCCATCGAGCAGGGCAGAATCAAAATCGATGATGCCAAGCGGCCGATGAAGATTGAAGGCCACCCGTTCCCAGTTAACATGGTGTGGGCGGACAGGGCCGATGGCGGTGGCCATCGGACTGGCAAGCGGCCTCATCAGACCTCTGAGGGTCTGATCAGAAAATATCAGCGGAGGCGGGAGGAACAAGCTCAAGACCAAGCCGATCAAGACAACTCCTACGACCCACACTGGGAGTGTGAGTTTTTTCACTTCTGCTGGAATGAAGGGATGAGGTTGCCATCTATCCAGGAGTGCCCTGCATGCAATGGTGCAGAAGATTATTATCAGGGCAACTCAAGCAGACAAACGCATCGGCTGGCCAAACAACGGAAATCTGTGCATGAAAGGCTAGGGCCGATGCACCGAGATCAACACGATGAAGATGAGGAGCAAGTCCAGAACCCCCAATGGTGCCCAAGTGATGTATTCACCAAGACACAAAAGCGGCGGGTTCAGAGGTTAAGGAGGAGAGAGCAAATCCAAGAGCAACAAGCTGAAATACCCCATCGGCCAACCAAGACCAAAAAAGAGTGGAGGATAAAATCCACGGTGGCCAGGGCCGATGAGGGCGCCTCCAATACAGCTCAGAGCTACTCAGCTTCAAAAGGTAAAAAAATGGCATCGGCGCCTGTTAACATGGTGTTTATATTGCCAGCAGAATACAGTGTGCAGGCGGCCGATGAAGCGATGGCCGACGATGAACAAGGTTCAGCCAGGCTACGGTTGTCACCAGACCAAGCCATCTTCGACAAGCCAGTTGACGCCAGCTACAGACATTTACGGCCGTTGTACATCAAAGGATTCATCAACGGGCGGCCGATGACGAAGATGCTGGTCGATGGTGGCGCAGCGGTCAATTTAATGCCATACCCAACCTTCAGGAAGCTTCGAAAAGTACCTGAAGATCTTATCAAGACAAATATGGTATTAAAGGACTTCAGTGGCAACGCATCCGAGGCGAAGGGGGTCCTGAACGTGGAACTCACCGTGGGCAGCAAAACAATTCCCACCACCTTCTTCGTCTTCGATGGAAAGGGTTCCTACCGCTTGTTGTTGGGACGAGATTGGATCCATGCAAATTGCTGTGTCCCTTCAACAATGCACCAATGCCTCATGCAATGGCAAGGGGACCAAGTCGAGATCGTGCAGGCCGATCGGTCAGTACATGTCGCCAATGCCGATCTCGCAGTTTGGGAGATGGAGGGAATCGACTGCTTGTCCGGGCGAGTCTGGGACGCCGATTTCCTCAAGGTAACCGACTGCGACGTCGAGACAATTGAAGACCAAGACAAGCGGTTACTTTAGCGAAGATGCACCATCCGCCGTTGACAATGACCCCTACACGGATGACGCGGTGGATGAGTTAGACGGCAAGTTGGGACAAGGTTTTACGTCGGCCGATGAATTGGAAGAAATTGATATAGGAATAGGTGATAGGCCTAGGCCGACGTATGTAAGCGCTAATTTGCCAAAGGGATACAAGAATAATTTGATAGATCTTTTGAAAGAATTCAGAGATTGTTTTGCATGGGAATACCATGAGATGCCAGGATTAAGCCGATCGATTGTAGAACATCGGCTACCAATCAAACAAGGCTATCGGCCTTTTAAGCAAGCTCCTCGGAGGTTTAAGGCCGATATGCACGAAGCCATAAAAGCAGAGATCACAAGACTTTACGACGCCAACTTTATCAGGCCCTGCCGATACGCAGAGTGGGTCTCCAACATAGTTCCGGTATTGAAAAAGAACGACAAGCTAAGGGTATGCGTCGATTTCAGAGATCTAAATAAGGCGACGCCCAAAGACGAGTACCCTATGCCGTTGGCCGATTTGCTAGTCGATGCTGCTTCTGGGCATAAGATCATTAGTTTCATGGACGGAAACGCGGGTTACAACCAGATCTTTATGGCTAAAGAGGACATTCATAAGACAGCCTTCAGATGCCCAGGGGTGACAAGCAACAGAAAGCGCTAGACGATATCAAAGAATATTTAACTTCTCCGCCGGTCTTAATTTCTCCACAGAAAGGAGTCCCATTCAAATTGTACTTGTCAGCCGATGAGAAATCCATCGTCTCGGTCTTGGTTCAAGACGTCAACGGCAAAGAAAGAGCTATTTTTTATCTCAGTAGGAGAATGTTAGACGCTGAGACAAGGTACACGCCGGTGGAGAAATTATGCCTTTGTTTATATTTTTCATGTACTAAATTGAGGCATTACCTGCTTTCCAACGAGTGCATCGTAGTGAGCAAGGCCGATGTGATGAAATACATCTTATCGGCCCCTGTGTTGAAAGGACGAGTCGGGAAGTGGATCTTTGCTTTGACAGAGTTTGATCTTCGATATGAATCGGCCAAAGCAATCAAAGGACAAGCCCTGGCCGATTTCATCGTTCAACATAGAGATGATTCAGTCGCATATGCAGACATTGTGCCATGGACATTATATTTCGATGGATCCGTCTGCAGACACGGTTGCAGTATCGGCCTAGTCATCATATCCCCTCGGGGGGCAAGTTTTGAGTTCGCTTTCACCATCAAGCCTTACTATACCAACAATCAAGCAGAATATGAAGCGGTGTTTAAAGGCTTTCAGTTATTACAAGAAGTCGAGGCCGATGCCGTGGAAATCATCAGTGATTCACAGCTAGTAATTAGTCAACTTTCTGGGGAGTATGAGTGCAGAGACGATATTCTCAAAGTCTACAATGAGGAGTGCAAAGAGTTATTACACGGTTTCCGGATCGTAACGATGAGGCATATACCCAGGAAGCAGAATTTCGAAGCCAATGATTTAGCTCAAGGGGCATCGGGATATAGGCCGATGGCTAAAGACGTTCCGATTCAGATTGCTCTCGTGCACACCGATGACTGGAGGTTTGATATCATTGAGTATTTGAGAAACCCTTCCCAATCGGCGTCACGCAGAATGAAATATAAAGTTTTACACTATGTCTTATTGGACGATAACCTATATTATCGGATGGTTGATGGTGTCCTACTCAAATGCCTAGGTCCTGAGGAGGCTAAAACCGTTATGAGCGAAGTACATGAAGGGATTTGTGGCACCCATCAATCAGCCCATAAAATGAAATGGCTGATGAAGTGCGTCAGATATTTTTGGCCAACCATGCTAGAAGATTGCTTCAAGTATTATAAAGGATGTCAGGATTGTCAGAAATTTGGAGCAATTCAGAGAGCACCGGCATCGGTTATGCATCCAATCATAAAGCCGTGGCCGTTTCGTGGATGGGGAATAGATATGATCGGCCAGATTAACCCACCATCAAGTAAGGGACACAAGTATATATTAGTGGCTACAGATTACTTCACAAAGTGGGTTGAGGCCGTTCCTCTCAAGAAGGTTGATTCCAAAGACGCTATTCAGTTCGTCAAGGAGCACATCATATATCGGTTTGGGTTACCTCAGACAATAACTACCGATCAGGGATCAATCTTCGTGTCCGACGAGTTCGTCCGATTTGCTGACAGCATGGGCATCAGATTACTCAATTCTTCTCCTTACTACGCGCAGGCTAATGGGCAGGCGGAGGCTTCTAACAAGTCTTTAATCAGATTAATCAAGAGGAAAATTGACGAACAGCCGAGGCAATGGCATACAACGCTGGCCGATGCCCTTTAGGCGTATCGGATGGCTTGCCATGGTGCAATCCAAGTACCTCCCTATCAGCTGGTCTACGGGCATGAAGCTGTACTGCCGTGGGAAACAGCCATCGGCTCAAGAAGGATTGCTTTGCAAGACGACTTGACAGCCGATGAGTACCATAATCTTATGGTTGATGAATTGGATGATTTGGCACATGTTCGATTACGGGCCTTAGAGAAAATCAAGCGTGATAAAGATAGAGTGGCCCGTCATTATAATAAAAAAGTCGTTGCCAAATCGTTTGAGGAAGGAGACCTTGTGTGGAAATTAATAATGCCGATTGGCTCCAGAGATAATAAATTCGGCAAATGGTCACCTAATTGGGAAGGCCCCTTTCGAATTCATCGATGTGTTCCTCACAATGCCTATCTGCTCAAGGGATTAGATGGCGAGATTTATGGACGAGCTCTCAATGGCAAATACTTGAAACAATATTATCCCAGTATCTGGATTGACTCATGATCGGCCCTCTAGCCGATTTATGATTACAGCCGATGTGGTCAAGCATCGTCTTTAGACGGCTGGTAAATACTATCGCCCTTAGTTCAAAATTTTAGAATATGAGCCCTCATCTTCCAAAATTTGGGGGGCATATATATATACACAGGAGTTCTCGCATTGGATTTTTCAGTTGGCAATTGACTTCGGCTATCTGGCCGATGAGATTGTTTATAATGAGATTGTCCATATTAAAGATATATGCGAATTGACTTCGGCTATCTGGCCGATGAGATTGTTTATAATGAGATTGTTCATATTAAAGATATATGCGGCTGGAATTTTCAAAGACAAATTCGGCTGCACGGCCGATAAGGTGTGAGAGGATTTCAGAAGCAATAAATTAGGCTGGAATTTTCAAAACAAATTCGGCTGCATGGCCGATAAGGTGTATGTTTAATACATTATAAAAATAACATATGCTACATCACCCTATGAAGTCCGCAATAGTAGCAATGGCTTTACGGCGAATCTGCTCAACGTCTTCAATAGCCTGGGCATCGTCGGCCATCGTCCCTGGGATCGGTTTCAGTGATTTGCTTAGGGTCGCGAGGTACTTGGCCGATGCCTTGAGCTTTGCCGTCTGATCTTCTATGGCTTTAGGGGATGCAGCTATTCCGGCTTCGACTTCTTGGATTTCTCGACGTGTCGATTCCAGCTTCGATACCAGCTCTGCCTCGAGGCGACGGAGCTCTTCAAGTTTGTGCTTCAAGACAATCGGCTCTACCGCTAACTCGTCCAGCTTGGTTTTGTCAGTGTTAACTTGGGCCTTGCTGGCGGATAAAGCCGATTCCAGTTGGTCACGCTCTCGTCGCTCTGCGAGTCTTTCTTTGGCTTTGTTGAGCTTGAATCGGTATTGCTCCAAGAAGATGGCCGGTGTTAGGACCTCCATCAGGTCTTCAGGCAGTTCGACTTGAATTTCTTGTACCCTGACCCTGATGGAGGTGCAATCTTCCACCAAGTACTCCAGCGAGGACTCCAGCCGATTGGCGATATTGGTCAGCCGGTTCTTCAGATCATCAGAGATTGGTGCCCTGGCTGTGCTAGGTAGCTCCTTGTCCTCATCATCAAGAAACTGGCCGATATCAAAGGAGAACATATCGGCTAGGTTCTGCAAATATCAACATGGGTCGAGGTTAGCCTTGTTAATCAGGAATCGGCAGAAAGGGGATCAGGGTAATCGTGGTTACATGTGTTGGAGCATCGGTGGTGCTTGCATCGCCCTCCCTTTGCTGTGTCGACATAGTAGGCGAGGGGGTTGGCTGATGTGGTGAAGGTGATGGAGCCCTAGGCTGAAAAAGCAGGAAATTGGTAAATAGGGTTATGTGATTAGAAAGATAATGCAAAAAATCAACTCTTACCGAGACAGTCGGAGAGGGTGGTGGAGAAGGAGAAGGGGTCCTCAATCGTGCCTTGGCTCGTTCGCGCCGTTGCAAAGTTGCTTTCTTAGTTCTTGGTAAAGGGGCCGATTGAGTTCTCTCCTTTAACACAGACGACACCGCAGCCTGAAAAGGATATGAAGTTAAAGTGTGACAGTACAAGGAGATTATGTAAACACAAAGAAGAGGTTATTTTGACCTTGCGAACTACGTGTCTGGTCCTTTTTGGTTGTGGGGCATCATCTTGGTCATCGGCCGGTGGGATCTCCGCGGCTTCGGCCGATGGCTCCTGGGTGGTTTCGACCGACGGGTTTTCTTCTTCGTGTGCATCGGCCGCTGCTGCATCGACTTCCTCCTCCATCACTTGTTCTTCGAGGAATTCTTCCAAGGAGGGGTCTAGCTCTTCGGCATCGGCCTGGTCATCGGTTTTAGCCTTCTTGCTGGCTTTCTGCGATTTGCCTTTGGCCGGCGCTTTCCTCTTGGGGTTTTCTTTAGGCATCGGACCTTGGAGAAGCGACGCCACTTTTGGGGCAGTAAGGCCGATGATAGATTCTAAGATGGTTGACCCCGATGGAGCTATGGCTTGAGCATAGAAGATCTTTTGTCCACTGTTGCTCACAGAGGGAATCGACTCGTCTGGGACTTGAGGGCTGATGCCTTGGATAAGTTCTGTCACATAGAACCTGGCCGATTGATGAAAGATATGAGCGGCCCACTCTTGCCACCAAGTTTGGAAGCTAATGTGCACGAAGGCATTCAGATGCAGCCGATCACAGTCACCAAGATTTGGGAGCTCGATTTCCATTGCTTTGTTCATAACCAGGGCCGATGGGACTGTGCCTCTGCTCTCTAGGAGCTTATGAAGATGCAAGCTAATGGGAAGTTGTCCGAGCCCGCATTGTCTAGCAGCTGTCATTGGGGTGTAAAATTCATAGGACAAGCTGGTGCTTCTTCCCTGAAAGACGCCTACTGGGAGCAGGCATGGAGTGAGGCCGATCATGAATAATTCTCTTGATTCCATGTCATCATTTATTAAGCTCAGTTGCAGATCATCTGGAAGCTCGAAGTCTCGGTCCGATGTATAGACAAACATATCCATCTTGGCTGATGGAGGGCCGGTGAAGAAACGGATGAACCATGTAGCCATGTCATCGGCCGATTGATCTGCGCCGGGGTAGACGGAGGCTGCTTCCCCGTAGGACATGCATCTTCTGTTCCTGGGATCTTCGTGATCGGCATATTTCGATGGGAAGCGAGAATCTGATAGAGGTGGCCGATCAACCATGGTGTTGGTGTATATGGTTAGCCAGATTTGGATGAACCACCATGGTCCCCCATGTGCCACGGTTTGTTTCAACATTAAGTCTTGAGTGGCAATATGGAGCAGCCGATATACAGCTCCCAAGAGGTATCGGCTGAGAGGGATTTGCTTCTTGCTGACCAAAGCCTGAGCCAGGTGTTGACAATTTGTAGTAGGACCGCAGGTTGATCCGCAGAAGACAAATCTTTCCAACCACAATGTTAGGAAAGCTACATGTTCTCGCTCTGAGACCGATCCGTGTTCCATGTGTTCAGAAATGTACCCAGACCAGCCTCCAATCTTCTTGGTCTTCAGTTTGTGGCTGCTGTTTATCAGGAGGCTGAAGGGATTAATCTCAGAGTCGATGTCTAGTCCTGTGAGTACCTTGACATCTATGAGGGTTGGGGTCATCGGACCTTGCTTGAACATAAAGGCGTTCAAGGTACTTGACCAGAAGTAGCTGGCAGCTGACATTAGTGGCTCATTCTTCTTGGTATCGGCCAGGGACAGAGTTATGCATTGGCCGATTCCAATCTCGTCCCAGTGGACTTGTTTGACGGCAGCAATCCTTTTGTGCCAGGTCCTATATCCGTTTAGCTTTGATGGCCATGACCTGAAGGTGTGCTTCCACGCTGAGACAGTGGGCTTGGTTTGCCTGAAAGGAATTCTGTCTGTTTCGGCGTTGATTAGCCAGGTTGGGTCGCAGTCACCCATGGGGCCCAGGAGAAAGCGATGGGATTTATCGTCGGTGGGGATCAAGATTTGGTTTTTGAAGACCTAAATCGTGAGAACGACGATGAAAATATAAGGCCTGGGGGGACGTAGAGTAAAACCCTAACTTGGAGAAATCGACGGGGAAAGCGATAATGCAGGATTGAACAAGTCGACTTACCGCGGGGATCTCAGAGGCGTAGAATGGGGCGGAAGCCATTGTTGTTGAAGAAGGGATCGTTGCGGAAGGGGTCGATGTCGATGGAGTATCGAGCGGTCGCCGGAGTTGAAGAACACGAGGAGTTTGTTGAATCGGTGGCGAAGGGGTTCGAATCTGGATCTGTGCGGTTTTCAGGTTAGACCTAGCAAAAAGTCGATGGGTTCCTCGGAGCTAATTCCGCCACATTATATAATGAAGCGGAATTGGGGGGCATGTGTTAACGACGGATTTTGGTAATCGACTCGGAAAGAAAAGAGGAAACCGAAGCAGAGAGGAACGATTGAGTTGGAGTCGGACCAGGCTTCGTATCGGACCCGGTAACCGTATCGGACTGGGGAGGTGTTGCTATAAAGAGCGTATTGGCCGATACGGATTTGGTTTGGTCGTGGGCCGATGCCGGTTGTGAGTTGACAGTGTCAACGTGGGCTTGGTCTGGGCTCGAAGTAAGCTTCAAGGAAGTTGCCAAATAGAGATAAAGCTCGGTTTTAGGCAATTGTATCTTGTAAATTAAGTAGTGTAGATCTAATTTGTGGCTTAAGTCTGCCGCAAGGATTTGTTTGTTAGTTGTAGATAAGATCGTGCCCTACAAGGGTTCTGTTGTAACCTCGGGTATAAATATCCCGATAGTTTGTACGTGTACTATCTCTCTCAATCAATCACACAATCAGATTAATCTACTTTCGGCGCATCGCCAACCCTCGCAAGAGATCTTTTTCGACAAGTTCTTGCTTCCTCGGAGCAGAGGTAAGAACTCGTCCCCGACGATCTGCATCGTCAGGGCTAACGTGTTGCTTTAGACACGTTAAGCCTCGATGATGTGATCATCGATTATCATGTCTTGAATAGTTTTGACAGGTATTTTAATTAAGCCTTGCCAGCGGTTCACTCGCTTTAGGGTTTATTGCCGACGATGGTTTAATTCTTATGCTTGGCTAGATTGTTCAATGCAGCTGCCATCCCCAAAAGCAATCGACGACTTGATTTTCTTTATGTTAAGTCTCAATTCACACTTCGAGTTGCCATCGACCTTAGTCCTGTTTTGAGATCTAACACAAAGCCTGTTTTCGGTTGTAATTAAGGATAGTGCCGGGGTTTTAGCCGGTCTTATCTAACATATGCGATTGCTTTATGTTTGTTGCATATGTTTGTCACTTATATGTGCAGATCGATAAGTATAGGCATGTCGATCGTGAAGTAATCCTAAGATTTCTTTATGGTTGATATGTTTATACTGGCCGATTGGCTCGTATAAGTTTGCACTAGAGTATTAGCTGGTGTAGTTACCTTTGTCATCCTTATCGGCCGATTTTATTAGTTGAGATCTACATATCAATGAAGGCCGATAAGACTAGATTCATGTTTTACTTATTTTCTAAGTGAGCCGACATAGCTTTGCCCTATCGGCTGGGCTATGACAATGTGTCATCGGTCTGTTGATCGATCGGCCGTTGTTCTCTGACTTGGTTTACTTGTTTCTTGTTGATTGCAGATCAAATCAACTGGCACGCTCTACTTACGACTAGGCAAGCCATTTGGACCTGCACTGGAGTTAAGCAGATCTCCCAGGCCGCCGTGGAAAGGTGGAACCCGTTTGGTTGCTGGACGGGTCCAAATTCTGCGCCAACAAAGACTCTCTTCAAATTCCATGTTGTCATGCATTTCCATCCAAACGGATGTCGTTTCGACTGATATCTGGCAACGCAAATATTCTACAAAGCCCTGGAGTGGCACTCCTGCATGCTACGTCATGGAGCATGCAACATTTTCATGGGAGAACTTTAGAAACTTTGTGAATAAACACATTCCTCACCTTGTTTGGCACAACCTTTGGATAAGCGATGCGTTTTAAGGCAATGTCCTTAAAGTTCCGACGGAAATAACCCAACAACAAGTTAATCTGGTCCGTTGAGGGCCCTTCTACACCAAGCACGTAAGGTTTAGGAACTAATTTGTGGTAGCGTGGCAGGGAAAGAACGACATTGGACGGGCTAAAAAACTCTCTTCAAATTCCATGTTGTCATGCATTTCCATCATAATAGATGTCATTTTGACTGATATCTCACAACGGAGACGTTCCACAAGGCCCTCGAGTGGCACTTATGCGTGCTACGTCATCGAGCAAGCAACCTTTTCAGGGGAAATGTTTTGAAAGTTTGTGAATAAACACATCCTCACCTTGTTTGGTACAACCTTTGGATAAGCGAAGCGTTTAGAGCAATGTCCTTAAAGTTTCGATGGAAATAACACCACAACAAGTTAATCTGGTCCGTTGAGGGCCCTTCTACACCGAGCACGTCAGGTTTAGGAACTAATTTGTGGTAGCGTGGCAGGGAAAGAACGACATTGGACGGGCTAAAAAACTCTCTTCAAATTCCATGTTGTCATGCATTTCCATCATAATAGATGTCATTTTGACTGATATCTCACAACGGAGACGTTCCACAAGGCCCTCGAGTGGCACTTATGCGTGCTACGTCATCGAGCAAGCAACCTTTTCAGGGGAAATGTTTTGAAAGTTTGTGAATAAACACATCCTCACCTTGTTTGGTACAACCTTTGGATAAGCGAAGCGTTTAGAGCAATGTCCTTAAAGTTTCGATGGAAATAACACCACAACAAGTTAATCTGGTCCGTTGAGGGCCCTTCTACACCGAGCACGTCAGGTTTAGGAACTAATTTGTGGTAGCGTGGCAGGGAAAGAACGACATTGGACGGGCTAAAAAACACTCTTCAAATTCCATGTTGTCATGCATTTCCATCCTAACGGATGTCGTTTCGACTGATATCTCACAACGGAGACATTCTACAAAGCCCTGGAGTGGCACTCATGCGTGCTACGTCGTGGAGCATGAAACCTTTTCAGTGGAAAAGTTTATAAACTAGGCGAATAAACACATTTCTCACCTTGTTTGGCACAACCTTGGATAAGCGATGCGTTTTAGGGCAATGTTCTTAAAGTTTCGATGGATATAACCACACAACAAGTTAATCTGGTCCGTTAAGGGCCCTTCAGCACCGAGCACGTCAGGTTTAAGAACAAATTTGTGGTAGCGTTGCAGGGCAAGAACGACATTGGATGGGCTGAAAAACGCTGTTCAAATTCCATGTTGTCCTGCATTTCCATCATAACGGATGTCATTTCGACTGATATCTGGCAACAGAGTCATTCTAGAAGGCCCTGGAGTGGCACACATGCGTGCTACGTCATGGAGCATGCATCATTTTAAGGGGAAAACTTTAGAAACTTTGTGAATAAACACATTCCACACCTTGTTTGGCACAACCTTTGGATAAGCGATACGTTTTAAGGCAATGTCCTTAAAGTTCCGACGGAAATAACCCAACAACAAGTTAATCTGGTCCGTTAAGGGCCCTTCTACACCAAGCACGTCAGGTTTAGGAACTAATTTGTGGTAGCGTGGCAGGGAAAGAACGACATTGGACGGGCTAAAAAACTCTCTTCAAATTCCATGTTGTAATGCATTTCCATCCAAACGGAACTCGTTTCGACTGATATCTGGCAACGGAGACATTCTACAAAGCCCTGGAGTGGCACTCATGCACGCTACGTTATGGAGCATGCAACAGTTTCAGGGGAAAAGTTTAGAAACTTTGTGAATAAACACATTCCTCACCTTGTTTGGCACAACCTTTGGATAAGCGAGGCGTTTAGCGCAATGTCCTTAAAGTTTCGATGGAAATAACCCCACAACAAGTTAATCTGGTCCGTTGAGGGCCCTTCTACACCGAGCACGTCAGGTTTAGGAACTAATTTGTGGTAGCGTGCCAGGGAAAGAACGACATTGGACGGGCTAAAAAACTCCCTTCAAATTCCATGTTGTCATGCATTTCCATCCTAATGGATGTCGTTTTGACTGATATCTGGCAACGCAGACATTCTACAAAGCCCTGGAGTGGCACTCAAGCATGCTACGTCATGGAGCATGCAACATTTTCAGGGGAAAACATTAGAAACTTTGTGAATAAACACATTCCTCACCTTGTTTGGCACAACCTTTGGATAAGCGATGCGTTTTAAGGCAATGTCCTTAAAGTTCCGATGGAAATAACCCAACAACAAGTTAATCTGGTCCGTTCAGGGCCCTTCTACACCAAGCACGTCAGGTTTAGGAACTAATTTGTGGTAGCGTGGCAGGGAAAGAACGACATTGGACGGGCTAAAAA